>CM044001.1:82070200-82380200 GCA_024085815.1 Flaveria linearis
TGACCACTTTGGATTGGAGATTTGACAGTTTTGATTTTTGGAATTGGTGGTGTCGGAATAGGAACAGTCTTTGATTCTGCTGGAGTAGGACCAGACTTTGAATTTGCTGGAGGAGGACCAGGCTTAGATATACGGATTGGTGCTGGAGAAGGATCAGGCTTTTGAGTTTTCAGATTGAATGTAGATGAATCATTCACTTGCAAATCTGGGCTACAAACATCTTGATTCACAAGGTTAGCATTATAATGAAGTTTATTTTTAAAGAATCGAGAATTCGTTTCTTTAAAAATATGCTCTTCATTTTCAATTAAACCTTTTGAAACAAATCTATTTTTAAAATCTTTTTCAATTCTTTCTTTCTGATTTACCCTTTGATTTGCATTCAAATTATATTTGCTATTCAATTTAATCTCATTCAAATTAACCAATTTTTCATTTCCGTACAAAATTTGTTTACAATCAGATTGTAAAACTTTTACATTCTTATTTTTTAAATTTTCTCTCTCATTTTCTCCTTCACTATCACTCTCCCATTCTTCAACCAACCCATCCACCTTCAATTTATCTGCACAAAAGTTTTCAGTTGATTGTTTAGATTTTGGTACTATGATAGGATCAACAGATAAATTTACTTTGACTGAAGGTTTTAAGTCTTGAGATGGAGAGAAACCAATCCCATAGACCATATCAGAATCACAAATGTTATCAGATGAAGGTAAACATGAATAATCAAGATTAATTGGAGGAGCAATGTTAGAAAACCCAACACCACATTTTCCTCCTTTGATCTTCTGAGTCATTTGTGACTTGATTATTCCTTCAACCATTGTTGATGAAAGTTCAAATTTCTCAACAGTCATTTTAGCCGTGGCTAATTCACTGTTAAGTCTATTAATTTCTAATGCGAGTTCATTGTTTCTATTTGTCAAGTCATTATTGGTACATTCTTTATCATGAAGATTTAATTTTAAATTATATATTGTTTTGTTTAAACCTTCAAGTTTTTCTTTAAAAATCTTTTCATTTGACTTGTGTTTGCAAGCTTGATACTGAAGTTTTTCAACTTCCATTATCAGGCTCTCATTGTGAACTCTGTATTTTTGAACTTTCTCAACACATGAATTTTTGCACAAACCATCATATACCTTGGGTTTAGAAGTTTCCCCTTCAGCCTCTTCCACCTTCTTGACCATGAATGCTTTCAATTCTTCAGCTGTTTCTTCCACTGGAGCAACATCAACAGTCTTTGGATAAACACATGGGCTTTTGACTGGAGGCTCGACAGTGTACTCTTCAATCACACTCCTTTCTTCAGCAACCTTCTTGACCTGACCTTCCTTCTCAACTGTCTCCTTTTCTTCAACTTTCTCAACCTCTTGTTCAGTATTCACTTTCTCTACTTCAACTTTCTCCCTCTCTTCTTCCACTGTAGCAAACAAACCCTCCAACAAATCATCATACACGAATTCAGCAAACAGATTTTCTTCTTCTTCTGGTTCTGGAACAATCTTTGCAATAAATGCAGTAGACAAATGTAGATCAAGGGCTTCCATTTGATCCGACCAATCATATTCAGCATTGGTTTGAGAAACTAATGCTTTAGTACCACCAGAAGTACTTGCTTTGTCTTTCTTCGGCTCTATCTCCACAGTCACCATCTTCTTGGGGCCTTCAGTTTGACCAGTCTTTGGTTCAGTACACTCTCTAGCGAAATGACCTGGTTTGTCACAGTTGTAACACCTCAGGTTAGTCTTGTCGAAACCGATTTTGCTAGAGTTGTTAACGCCAAACATTTTCCTCCCAGTTCGTCTGGCAAAGTTCTTAGCCCTGTAAACAACCATGGCCATTTGATATTTAATGTCATTCTCTTCAACATCATCAGGATTGACTTGTTGAAGATCATCAACCAATACATTTGGAGCAGTAAGTCTTCCGGCCATGAAAGCTTCATAACTTGACATAAAAGTGGTGAAAAGAGCAAGATGCTCCTCAGCAATCTGAACAGTCTGCTTTGATGGGTTAGTGGTAGCAACATAAGCATGTTGACCATTGTGAGAATCTTGAGATTGAGAGACTTGTTGATGGATGATGGGGGAATATTGTTGAGCAGCTGGAACATGAACTTGGTGGTTTACTGCTGGTTGCATATAAGAAGATGCTGCACTTCCAGATTGTTGTTGCTGACACATTTGTGTATAACTGACATAGTAATTCGGATTACTAGCCATCTTTGCATAGAGAGCAGTTCCTTCAGCACCCAGAGAACTGAGATGATTAGCAGCTCGCTGCTTTTCGTCCATAGCATAAGACTTGATAGTTGAAATGAGAACAGTCAACTGAAGAGTATACAAGTCTTTGGTTCTCTTTATCAATGTACAGTTGTTATTCCAACTGTATGGAAGTGAATTGAGCAACTTCTTGTTCACAGTGATGGGTTCCAGAGTAATACCCGCACTCTTCATCTTTGTTACCAGTCTAACAAACCTGGCCATCTGAACTTCCAGCTCTTCACCAACAATATGATTGAACATGTTGAATTCTTGATTCAACATATCCTTTTTGCTCTCTCTCATGTCTTTGTTGCCCATAATCTGAGACTCCAGAGCATCCCATAGTACCTTAGCACCCCTGAACTCTTGAAACTTTTGTGAAATTTCAGTAGTCAATGCCATAGTGATGGCAGCATAAGCTTTATCATCAAGTTCCAACCTCTTGATGTCATCTTCATCCCACAAATGTTCAGGTTTCTGAACCATCTCTCCTTTATCATTTTTATACAACGGAATGTAAGGACCATACTGGATTGATCTCCACATCTTCGGTTCCGTGTAAATAACATATCTCTCAAATTGGAAAGCCCAATCAGTATAATCATCTTCACAGAGAAGCCTCGGTGGCTTATTACCAGTACCAATTTCCGTGTCGAGATGAAGTGAAGCAGTAAGATGCTTCAAATTCGGTGTTGTTGAAGCCATAGTGATCAGAAAGTCAAAACTCAGGTTTTCGTGCGAAATAAGAAGTCGTGCGAAAATGATTTCGCGCGTCACAACTTTTCGCGCGAGATAGCAGTGCGTGCGAATTTCCAAGTTACCTTTTCACGCGAAATCGCACAAAAAGGTGATCTAACTGTCTGAACGAAAACACCCCGTTTTCGCACGCGAAAACTTACAGATCAAGCGAAAATTGTCAATTTCGAGCAGAATCTAATCTCCAACAGTTCGTTCAAGCGAAAAACACCTCCAAATCAATGAATATGTCTGATTGAACCCATTTTAATCCAATTTTAATGAATTTAGGTCAATTTTAAGCTTAATTTTGATTAAAATTCACTTAAAGTCCACTAATTCAGTTAAAATCGGTCAAAATCAGTCCAAATCCTCCAAAATCGAGCAGAATAACATCTCCATATCAGAATCTAAAGTGATCAAAGATGAATTTCTTCAAATATGAGTAAAACTCAATCCAAATCTCTTCCAAATCGTGGTTCTAGAGCCTAATGCTCTGACACCAATTGTAAAACCTTGAAATTCTCCCAGAAATCAATAACACACGATCTCAATCACGTGAATGCGGAATGTAAACATGATTGGATAGAAAAGAAGATTGAATTGAACATGAAATGCTTCTTTGATTGAATCAAACAACCTATGAAAGGTCTTGTGCGGTTTTCGCACAGTACAGAATGATAATGAATGAAAAGCTTTTTAAACAAAACGAAAACTAAACTATTTATACTAAACACAAGGTTCTCGCGCGACAGGCTTGTCGTGCGGCTCAGACTTTCGCGAGGAAGTCCTTCTTCGCGTGGAGTCAGTTGTCGCGTGAGAGCTGCTTCTCGCGTGAATTTTTCTTTCGCACAAGCTTTCTTCAGAATTAGTTTTTATTCAGTCTTCAAATGTTTTGCCGAGCCTTGATTAGTCTTCTACAATCTCCCCCTAGGCTCGATGACTCATACAAAAACAAGAAAATTTTTGTATGAAAATTCTTATACAAAAACAAGCAAATCCGATCTTGAGTCTTTAATTATTTTCATTCTTTTGTTATTTTGTATGTAAGTGTTTGTTTTTATTTCACTTTTGTAGTGTTTTATTTTTAGGACAAATAAATAACAAGAAAATTTTTAAAATTGAAGATTCATTAAATTAATTGGTCATTTGGTAAATAACATTTTATGTTGACTTAATTCATTGAAAATAAAAGATTGAAAGTTGTGTAAAAATAAAAGGGATTTTAAAAGTTGAAAATTTTTTGAAAAACATTGTTTCGCGTGCGAAAGGGAAAACCACACGCGAAAAGGTAGGTTTTGCGAAAGGGATTTTCGCGTGACTTGTCAGGGGTATAAAGTTCACATTGGTCAAGACGAAATCACTTTTCGCCTACATCACACCCGAAAACCACTTTCGCATATCATCCGAAAAGCTCTTTCGTTTGCTCTCAAAACTTCAAAACAGAAATCATCTCACTCCTGCTTGTGATTTTGTTCATTATTTCGATCTTACTACTCTCACAGTGAGATTCAAAGGTATAACATGTTTGAAGGGGTTACTGTAGCTATGAAATGTTAAGAGGAACTTAACATCTTTGACTTAAAATCTTAATAATAGGACTTAAAAGATGAAATTGATTAATGAAATCAACATAATAGTCTTAGGCGACAGCAATGATATGGATTTCATGGATTAAAAACATGTTTTGATATGTTAATTTGACATTTGTATTGTGCGAATCGCACAAAAGAAATGAACAGACGTGAAAAGGGGTTGTCGCGTGAACCTGGTTCTCGCGTGAGCTTTGATTTCGCGTGAAATACAAATTTTGCTTGAACCTAGTTTTCGCAAAGTGCTTTCGCGTGAATGATAGTTTCGCATGTTGTCGCTTGAATTACACATTTCGCTCATTGTGCATTTTCACATGAATTGGTTTTCGCATAACAGAAAAATTTAAAAATTTTCTAAGTGTTGTTGTTGTTGTTGTGTATCAAATAGATTTTTACACAGTAATCTTTAATTGCTAAACTTTAAGTGTAATACACGTATTCACCTGTGACTTAGTTTTAATTGGTGAATTGTTCTTAAGTGTTCTACTTTTTAAAGTGTAAAAGGACTCAAAAGATAAATTGTTCTAAGTGTAGAAATTTCATTCGGAATAATTAAGTTATATTAAAAGGGTTCTGATCTTGAGTTTCTTTTATAATGCAGATGGCTAACATGATTTTCAAAGCTAGTCATAATTGTGTTGCCTATTTAGACGAGGTTTCGGAAGGGAAGGAACTATTTTCGTCTATGATTGAAGGATTGAAGAACTCCCGAATTGTCTATGCTATTTCTGCAGATCCAGCCATCTATTCTGAGTTGATAGATTCTTTCTGGAGCACTGCTGCTCTAGAAAAGGATCAAGCTGGAAACCAGATTATCACAGCCATTGTAAAGGATAAAAGAGTGACAGTTTCTCCAGCCATACTAAACAGAGTTCTTCTGTTTAATGACCAAGAGGGAGCACCAACAAGACTAGATGATGATGTAGTTATGGATTGTCTATCTTGGATGGGATATGAATATAGATATCTAAGTTTGGAAAAGAAGTGGTTACCACCATACTGGAAATATTTATTTCATGTGGTAATTCACTGTTTGAGTAACTTGAAGGCTGGCATGGATAGCCTAAGTGCTGTGTTTGGATCTTTATTGGTCTCTCTGGTGGATGATATTCCATTCAGTATTTCTGGCGTTATATTTCAAGAGATGCTGAAAAACGCTACAGCCAATCCAGGGAGAAAGTTTATTATGTACCCGAGATTTGTGCAACTTATCATCAATGATGCTTATCCTGAGCTTGCTACTTAGAGATCTCCAAAGTACGTGGTACAGACAGTGAAGAAGGAGATTTTCACTCATCTAACTGGAGCCAGAGGCAACAAATGCTCTGGTGAAAGTTTTGCAAAGATTGGCAGATTTGCAGAAGTTGATGAGAATATTGGAGGTTCGGGAGGAGATATTCCTGTTGATGAGGCACAGACTGGTGCTTCTACTTCTACTGCTAGAGACAATTTGGACGAAGAGATTGAGAAATTGTTTGAAGATAAACCTGTACATGAAGGGAGAATGGAAGATGAAGTACACTCGGCTTCTAGCTCCGAGACTGATAGTGACCAGATTGGTAATGTTCCTTATGTTCTTCAAACGAATCGAGCTCCTACTACTCCAACAACTTCAAGACCGAATGATGAAGCCAGGGATACTGACTATGTTCCTGAGGAGTCTCCTAGTACATCATCACGAAGAAAACGAATGGCAAGAAGGAGAGATTTTCCAGCTAGAAAGAGAGGTCGTGGTATTATACCCAGGAGACCACGAACACATGTGGTTGTCACTGAAACTGAGCAAGATCAGACAACCAATGTGACTTCTTCTGCTCCTGAAACAGAAACAGTTCCTGTTTCTGGAGCAGCCAATATCTCTGAGTCTGGCTTTTCTACACCCCCAAGGCAGGAAAACTTAGAGTTTGATGTTGACTCGTTTCTGAATACTCCTCCAGAGTTTCAAAGGAGAGAGGAATCAACTAGCATTCCTCATTCTATAACTCTAGAAGAAAGAGTTAAAAACTTGGAAAAGGAGAGTTTTGAAAATGTTAAGATGATTGCTGAGCAAAGTGTTAGCACTACTGAGGATGTTCCTATTTCATCTGAAGTACCTATCACCGAAGCTTACACATCTACAGCTTTCGTTGAACCAGAGCACATGTTCACTTTACCTATTGTTCATGAACAGGAGGATGAAGAATTGGTTGATTATGCTGATACTGATGATGATGAGGATGACGATGAAGATGATGATGAAAATGATGATGATGGTGGTGGAGATGATGGAGGAAATGATGGTGATAATAATGATGGAGGTGATGCTACAGATTTATCTTCGAGTCCAACTGGAAATACTAACACTGATAATGTCGATCGACCAAGTGTTAGTGATCCAGAAGGATATGATCCACTGGACCCTGCCACGGAAAGTGTGTATGAAAAGGAACTGTATTCTTTTCAACAAACTTCATTTGGAGCTGTTGAAGAAGAACTTGATATGTTTGATGATCTGGAAGAGCAGAATGAATATACAGACATTTTTGGGAACAACCTTCAAGAGCTATTTAAAGACATTAATCTTGAAGAAGGAGAAATCCCGACTGAGACTGTGAGTGGTGAAACTCCTGCTGTTACTACAAAGAAAGATTCTACTGGTCAGATTGCTTTATTCACTAGAGGAGGATTGATGTTCAAAGCACCACCACCACCTACTGAAGCTCATTTTCTATTCATTTCTAAGCCTAAGCAGAAGTATGGTGAAATGTCTCATGTCATTAGCTGGGGTTATGATGGCGAGAAAAGGCTATATGTAATAAAAAGAAAGAATGGAGAAATTGATTATCTGAAAAGCACACAAGACTTCCATACTCTACGTGCTGCTGATCTCTACTCCATGGGCAAAGCTCCATTCTTTAATGAAAGCAATTACAGTGAAGCTGAACTGATGAGATCCATGATACGAAGGGAGATGCGCAAAAATTTCAAAAATTTTAAGACTGCCAAATCTAAGGTGATTGATGACTCAACTAGAATAGATGAAAAGACTCAAGCTCCAATGAAAATACGAGTCTATCAACATCCTAAATTTATCAGGAAAGTCCCTGTGCATGCTCCAGTTCCTCCCAACTCATTAAAGCATTTACTATCATGGAGATATGAAAAGGATTCCGGTCACGCTGTGATCAGATGCACTGACAAGTCATTTCGAATCATTGATCCAGCAGACTTGATGAAGTTTGGCAAAGACGACTTAATCAAGCTTTTACACTGCCCTATTACAGCTGATGAGTCCGTTTATTTTCTGTCTTGCCAGTATGTGTGGATGACTGACCGAATCCTTAGGAATAAATGGTATGCATATGCCGGAACGTACAAGAAAGCAAACGTTGATTTTGACTGATAATGTTTCACCGAGCCTAGGGGGAGATTGTAGAAGACTAATCAAGGCTCGGCAAAACATTTGAAGATTGAACGAAGACGAAGTCCGAAAACAGACTGCATATGCGAAAGCTTCTGTCACGCGAGAAGCAGATCTCACGCGAGAAGCAGCTCTCACGCGACAACTGACTGCACGCGAAGAAGGACTTCCTCGCGAAAGTCTGAGCCGCGCGACAAGCCTGTCGTGCGAGAACCTTGTGTTTAGTATAAATAGTTTAGTTTTCGTTTTGTTTAAAAAGCTTTTCATTCATTATCATTCTGTACTGTGCGAAAACCGCACAAGACCTTTTATAGGTTGTTTAATTCAATCGAAGAAGCATTTTATGTTCAATCCAATCTTCTTTTCTATCCAATCACGTTTACATTCCGCATTCACGTGATTGAGATCATGTGTTATTGATTTCTGGGATATTTCAGAGGTTTTACAATTCCATTTGAGAATCAGGAAGGTATGTTCTCTCCTGATGTGATCAAATCACTTACACAAGCACACTATGTAAAATACTTTATAATATTCTATCTTTGCAAAGTCATATTCCCTCTGTTTTGTGTGAACAAAGACCTGGGAATGTGATTAACAAGTGTGATCTTCATTCTCCCTCTGTTTTGTGTAAACAAAGACCTGGGTTAAAGTTCACCTCTGTTTTACGAAAGTAAAGACCTGGTGACTATGAAGATCATATTTCAGCTCTAAAAAGTAATCACTTGTGATCCATTGTACATCATGTCAAAGAGCTTCAACATCAAAGCATTCATGAGACTGTAATTTGTCTCAAGATAGAACTTATAACTTAATGTATATAGTCATTAAGTGTGGAATGTAGTGATTTGCCTCACCTACGGAAGACATACACTAATGATAATTGAATGTGGGACTCATGATTGCTACTGATTAACAAACTTCACAACATGATAAATAGCATGCCTAGTTGATACAATACTCATGTTTGAATTTAAGTGGATCCATATACTTGCAATCAGGTATGTATTGAATCAACTAATCAACATCAGTAGAAGCCAAGTTATAGTATGATCCCTCTATATATATATGCTTGCATGAAACTGTTTGTCAGATGTTTAATTGTTATCTCAACTGACTTTCTCTCATTTAGACTGTCATATGCATGTCATGCCTGTTTACAACTTAAATTTATGATAAATGTAACAGTCTCACATTGATCACAAATTTAGGGGGAGTAGTTCATGCATGAAAAACAATAAAAGCTGATAATTGATCTGAATTACTTTGAAGGAATTGGAACTTGAGCACTAACTTGAATGCAGGATACAGGAATCTTGCTTCCCTGTACTTAATTGCCATGCAAATAAACTTAACAATGTCCAACATTAACATGTGATTCTACTCAGTAGATATCATACAGTTAAAGTTTTAAAAACTTTTATGTTCCGCAGAAGTTTCAGTAATACCTCTCTTCAGTAGAAGTATTATGTGATTTCTGATTCAGCAGCAAAACAAATGCATTGAACTTTTACATCCACAGATGTTAAGACATCCGCAGATGTAAGGTTCCGCAGATGTTGACATCCTCAGATGTAAGGTTCCGCAGATGTCAAGGTTCCGCAGATGTTCTGCGGGAGAGATAATGCATTCTAAACACACTTGGTATGCGGATAGGAATGAATGGAAGTGGGCCCAACATAATTAATAAAAGAACATAATTAATAAAAGAAATTAATATGTTCCCCTATAAATAAGGTTTCTGATATTTTTACAGAGCACTTTTTCACTTTTAACCTAGAAAATCGCCCATTTTCCATCTTTTTCAAATTTCAAAATATCCGTTTCCAAGAACACATCATCAACATTATCCTGTAATAAATTACTGTTATTGCAAAGGTAAATCATGTCTTAAACATCAGTACGAAACTGTTTAATCAGTTAAAGACATTCAAACGATTCAACTGCATGTTTTCTAACTTGATTTTCTTTACAGATGGATAATAGATTCGCCAAAGAACATAATGTGTGCGCGTTCTTAAACGCTGATGATCCGGCGGCGGAAGGATGTCGAGATATCATAAGATATCTCCGACGATCAAGGCTCTTCTACGCCTTGACGGCTGAGCCTGTGATCCATCAGGCACACATAATCGATTTCTGGAACTCAGCACGAGTTGAAGAACAAGATGATGAAGAAGTGATTATGGCTGAGATTCGGAACAAGCGTCTACGAATCACTGAAAACATCATACTAAGATGCTTGGAACTGGGTGATAGAGAGATAGGTCACCCCGATGTATTCGAGAATGAATACATTGAGAAAATTTTCAATCTGATGGGGTATGATGGTGATTACGATAAAGGGGAAATCAAAAAGGGTAGGCTGTGCAAACCGTACAGATTCTTGTGCCATACCTACCTGAAATGCATGTCAAACAGGAAGTCAGGACTGGACAGATTCTCCAGGCACATATCATCTGGGATCATCGGGATATTCGAGGGGAGAATCTACAATTACGCCAAATACATCTTCAATTGTCTGAGTGAACAAGTCAAACTGCAGAAGAATGACAAGATGTACATGTTCCCGAGATTCCTGCAACTGGTGATCAACTCAGAATTACCAAGGGTGGACAGAGTTGGCAATGTGTTTGTTCAAGCACACTTGAGCAAATCAGTGCTAAACAAGCTGAGTGGAAAGTATCAGGGTGAAGATATGCCAATGTTCGCGCATGTCTTAGATCCCCAAGCAGACCTTCCTCAAGAGTTGGTTTGGGCTGATGAAGCAGAATCATCTGCTGATTCTGCACAAGCATCTCACTCTCCTCTCCAAACACCATCACACCAATCACAATCACAATCACCAACCCAAACTCCACCTCTCCAACATCAAACACATAGCCAAACACCCCCTCAACAACCTCAATCACCAACAAGCTTGAACACCGAACCAACCTCCCCAATTCATCAACATCAAACATTATTCGATTCACAGAATTCGATTGTTCATAGTCATTCATTATTATTCTTTTGTAATCAGTACATTATAGTTAATGAAATACATTTGAATTATTATTGATTTCGCATTTATTGTGTTTCTGTGGTTGTGTTCATAATTAATCATTACAAACAATTAAGCGTCAATTAGTGATAATTCCGCGATCATTAAATTGATTTATTTTAATACTGATAATTCCTGAATAGCGATCCTTGGATTCACAACACTTCTTAAGTTTTGATTTGGTTAAATTTGATTTTCAGACCAGACAGTCTTTATTTTGCTTGTTTTAAGCTATTAGTTACATATAAAATATACTAATATGTATATGTTGATATACATATTAGTATATTTTATGAAAATTGTAACATTTATATGACTGCCTCTTGTTGCCTTGTAGTTGATATAAACTAGTCAAGTAAATTACAAGTGTTTTACATTAAGGGGTTTTTGGGTCAAAACTGACAAGTTTAACTTGATAAAATTGGTTTTGTCTTAGGTTGGAGAAGGTAAAGAAGAATACACTGATGGTGATTTGGATGAAGTTCGTGAAGATTGGGCGCGCTATGTATCGAATTTCATTTATATGTTGGCCTGAAATGATATATTTGGACTTGTGTTAGTATTGGTATTGGACTTGTATTAGTATTGGTACTAAATGAATTTGGACTTGTTTTATGCTTTGTAGTTGTTAATTAACAACTTTTGTAAACATTGTTGGTATTTAATGAATTTCGCTTTTAATGTTATTCGACAATTTGTTTTAGAAAACAACAGGTAAATTTATTAAAAATAAAAAAAAATTAAAAAATGCAGCTAATTTTATGACGTGCATTGCGCGTCATCTATAGCACGTCATAAAAATTTCATAGATGACACGCGGATGCGCGTCATCTAGTCATTTATGACTACCCCTTCCTTGACGCGCATTGCCTGTCATCTTTTGCACGTCATAAAATGCGCGTCATCTTTTGCGCGTCATAAACAGATGACGCGCGGATGCGCGTCATCTATCATTTATGACTACCCCTTCCTTGACACGCATTTGCGCGTCATCTGACCCCAAAGATGACGCGCAATGCGCGTCATCTATTGCAGTTTTTCTAGTAGTGGTTGTTCGGAATTGTTAGTGGCGATGATGATGGTTCACGCAAAGATGGGTTTAAATAGGTTGCATTGGATAACTTGAAAGTGGGTTTCAAAGTTTCAAGATCGTAGTGATGCATAGAGAACCATATTTTTGTAATAGGAATTAACAAAGAGTTAAAGCACTCAGAGCCACTTAACTCGCTTCAGTTCACTTGTAAATTTTTTACGCTAATCAAATCATTAAATATTCAGAATTATTCTAATTAAGTCATTCATAAATTGTAAAATATTTCTACACAATTAAAATATTTAAAAAATTAACAATATTTATAAGAAGCAAAATTATTTAGAGAAATTTACAAATTATTTGAAAGAATTAAAAAAATATAAGTGACCTAAGTACCTAACTATAAAAATTCTGTAACTTTAATGAATTGATTAGAAAAAAAAATATTAATGATGTAATTGTAACAAATAAAAATATGTGTGACGTAATTGTAACATTTTTAAAACTTGCTTACTAATCTGTGAAGTATTCCCAATTTCATATCAACTCACTTATTATTGTTTTTTTATCTCGGTCCAATCGCTCCGACCAAACGTTGCTTATTTACCCAATACTCCATGGTCTAAATCTAAAAATTAATTATGCTCGCATTTAAGGACCGGATAAAAACTCTACTGTTGAAACCCCAAGTCCCCAGCTATTTAACTACCCATTTCCTCCAAACTAGAGTACTACATAAAAGATCTACAAGTAGATCAAAAGCTACAAAGCTACCGGAAAACACAAGGGATTAAAAATGGCTGCTTTCAACTTTAATATGGCTATGCTTATGTCCTTGGTTCTAACCATGACATTCTGTAGCTCGGAAATGCAGCATACAGTGGGTGACGGTGCAGGCTGGGTTATTCCAAGCAACCCAAATCTCTACCGGGAATGGGCATCCATGAAGAACTTCATCGTGGGCGACGCTCTCGTTTTCAACTTCCTCAATGGCACACATGATGTCGCGGAAGTGTCTAAGGAAGACTATGATCAATGTCACGTTAGTAACCCAGGAACTGTAATTAAAAGTGGCCCTGCCACCATCAGCCTGACCACAGCCGGAGACCATTATTACATCTGTTCATTGGAGGGACATTGTGCATTTCATCAGAAGTTAGCAGTTCATGTGGCGAACACTACGGCTCCTTCTTTGGGAGTTTAAGTTTCTATATGTGTAGAAAGGGATTCACTAACTGAAATGGAGGAATAATATGTGTATTTGCTTAAGAAAGTTATGCTAATAATTCAATATACGAAATAATAACATGTTTAAGTGTTCGGGTTTGAGGTTTCGATGATATATACTACAGAATGTTGACATTCATATATAAGAAGATTTTTATATAAGGGCGGAAATTTTTAGGGTCATTTGAGTATTGTTATATAATAAGTTCTTTCCGACCGAATCGATCGGGTCAAGTGATAATCAAAGATTCAACATATTTATTCTATCGTACATAAATCATATCTAAAGTTGAAGATCCAGAGTTTTTAAATTCTAGTCCATATTTCCAAGTCACTAACCAAATAATGTTTAAACAACAATAGTCAATAAATAAAATATTACAACTCTCAATACTCCATTATCTTACCATAGTGCATTGGCAAGTGGCAGAAAGTGGTGATTGGATAAGCGACAACCAGAAGTGTCGTCGTGGTTAGGGCTGTATAAAAAGTTCGTGACTCGAATTTAGTTCGAGAAAAGCTCGAAAAAAGCTCGGCTCATGGCTTGGCCGGTTCGTTGGCTCGGCTCGTTGGCTCGGCTCGTTGGCTCGGCTCGTGACTCGATGCGCGTGCGCGCGCACACACACACGCGCGTGCGCACACACACACACACATATATATATATATATATATGTACAATATAATATAATAATAATTATTACTACTACTATTATTATGATTGTTATTTTATATTAAGATTTTAAAAAAGTTTTCTTAAACTAAAAATGTATTATTTTTAGAAGCATTAAATATTTTGTTTAAAAAAATATATAACTTGATAGTAAATTGTTTATAGAGTAAATATCGTTTTTGCTCCCTGTGGTTTGTACAAAATAACCATTTTACTCCAATAGTTTAAAAATGACTTTTATCCTCCTTGTGGTTACCAGTGTTTTTTGATTTTGCTCCCCGACCCTAACTCCATCCAAATAATCTGTTAAGTGTCACCCATGTGCCCCTCACGTGAGGGGCATTTTTGTCTTTTCTCTTTCAAGGGTTATTTTAGTCATTTGCCCTCTTAATCAACCTAGGGTTTTAAAAGAACCCCTCTTTCTCACTTCATCCATACACAGCCAATTTCTTCACTCTTCACTCGATTGCAGAAGTTCCTCTTTCTCACTTCATCCATACGGTTGCAGAAGTGCAGATCCAACCCTCTTCACTCGATTAACAACAATGGCGGATGAGATGGTGATGTGCAGTTGTGGAGCGCCAACCCTCTTTCGCACTTCTTGGACGCGCGCAAACCCAGGACGCAGGTTCTATTGTTGTACTAAAAAGGTAATCTCGTTGCCCTCTTTCGGTCTTGTTGGAAGCGGGTCTCTGCCTTTGTTATTTGCTAATCGAACTAACTTCTAAACCCAGGGTGCAAGCTGTGGATTTGTTTCGTGGTCAGATCCCCCGATATGTCGAAGAAGTGCAGAGATTATACCTGGATTGTTAGAGAGGTGTAACAGGAATGAAGCAATGGCTAAGGATGCTACTGATCAGAATAGAAAATTGAAATGTTTGCTAGTTTTAAGTTGGTGCTTGTTTTTGTTCTTCTTTGTAATCAAAGTGGCCTAAATATGTTGTAAAGGTCATTTGTATGATGCTTTGTATGTTGGTTCTGTTAATGAGAAAATCGAAATTGTTGTGAAATTTTGGTTCTTTGTATGATGTTATTTGTTGGTTCTTTGTATGATGGTTCAATTTTGGTTCTTTGTTTGAAATGCATAGTTGATGAAATGACAGCATGAAACAATGACAGTCAACATGGTTTGTAATGCATAGTTGCATAGTTTGTAACTGCATATGCATGTTATTTGTTGGTTCTGTTAATGCATAGTTGCATAGTTTGTAATTGCATATGCAGTCAACATATGTTTGCATAGTTTGTAACTGCATATGCAGTCAACATGCTGTCAACACAGCATGAACTGCAGTGATGAAATTCAATGCATATGAAATTCAATGCAATTCTATCAACATGCATATGAAATTCTATCAACATCCATATGAAATTCACATGCATATGAAATTCAACACATCAACATGTTGTCAACACAACATATTACATATTACACATTACACATCAACATGCTGTCAACACAGCATATTCTATCAACATGCATATGAAATTCAACACAACATATGGCAGTTACATATTACACATCAACATGCTGTCAACACAGCATATTCTATCAACATGCATATGAAATTCAATACAATCAACAATGGATGTTCATTTGCAGTCATATCAAATCTGAAATGCTCAAATGTTCAAATACCCAATCCAATCAACATGCACTCAACAATGGATGTTCAAATGTTCAAATGAAGTCATAATATAATGATAATACCCAATCTGAACACAATGATAATACCCAATCTGAATGTTCAAATGCATTGAAATGCAGTCAACATTACATAATAAAGTCAACAAGTGACTGATTGTCAATGATCTAGAACACAAAGATAATACCATACTAAAAAGCAAAAGATTGACCCACACATGGGCATATATAGATAATACCATACTAAAAAACAAAAGATTGACCCACACATGGGCATATTAAATAGGTTGTTGTGACCCTTCTTTTTGACCTTTACAAGACCTTTTGTTATGACCCTTCTGTCCACACTTCTTACAAGTGACTGGTTGACCCACCCTTGCCATTTTCCCTTTGTTAGAAACTTCTTGAGCTAATTCATCTGCACTTTTCTTTCTCTTCTTTCTTAGTCTTCCAATTGGTTTATGATGTTTTGGTGGTATGAGAATCGTTGGACAAGCATGTGTGTTCATTGATGTAAGTTTTTACAACCCAAGATCCCTCTCTATTTAAGTTAGATACATAAAGTACCCAAGGACAAGTGGTTGGTTTAACTCTCCCTTTAGTGGTAGGTTTGGTCAATAAAGCACCACTTTTCTGGGAATCTACAACTCTTTTGGATGTATTCTCTTGTGATATTACTTCACTACCCTTACTAGAATCACCACACTCAAATTCAGGTTTAAAACCTTCACAAACTACCCTAAATCGAATTGGATCATTTCTTAAAACCTTGAGTTGCCTTCTACTATCCACAGCCAATTTCTTCACAATTGCCTTAATTTCATCCCTATTAGCAAACTGTTGACCCACAAAGAAGGGTTCTACAACAACATCTTTTCTCCTATTCTGTTTTTTCCTTTCTTTTCTTAAAGCTCTCTTTAGTGGTGGGTCATTTTCCTCATCAGTGAGGCTATCAAATTCATCGAGGTCAACATCTAATCCATTATCATCATCTTCACTATGTTCTTCTAAAGACTCTGAACCTATGTCATTATCCACATAAGTTTTGAACTCTTCCATATCAACCTGAACATCATCAATCATGTTATCTTCATCAATAAGGTAATCTGAATCCTCTTCTTCATCTTCTAATATATCATCGTCACTACCAATCCCTATACCTTGACTAGGATCCACAACACCTTGACTCGGTTCAAAATCACCTAGACTAGGTTCAATTCCAGCGTTATTAACATCTACATTAAAATCAAACAAAAAACCATTCGACATTACACCTCAATTATAAGTAATATGCGACCATTAGAATCAAGAATCAATGAATCATGTTAACACTAACCTTCGTCACTAGCAAACCGTGGACTTGGAGAACGATTGAACCAATGTGACATCGAATCTGCTGTTAAACTTCGATTCCGACTTCAATCTCCTCTTTGATTTGTTTAAGGTTCGATTGTTTAAGGTTTGAAAATATTCCCTGTTTCCCTCTGATGTTCGATTGTTTACTGATATGAAAACCCTAAATTGATTAAGAGGGCAAATGACCAAAATAACCCTTGAAAGAGAAAAGAGAAAAATGCCCCTCACGTGAGGGGCACATGGGTGACACTTAACAGAATATTTGGATGGAGTTAGGGTCGGGGAGCAAAATCGAAAAACACTGGTAATCACAAGGAGGATAAAAGTCATTTTTAAACTATTGTAGTAAAATGGTTATTTTGTACAAACCACAGGGAGCAAAAACGATATTTACTCTTGTTTATATTAAAAATAATGATATTTGTTCCCTATGTACGGAGTTACCAACAAAAGTAAAAAAACCCTAATATATTTTTTGTGATTTCATATAAATTAATGTGAAAAAATAAAAAAAAATATTCGAGCCGGCTCGAACGAGCCACGAGCTAGCTCGAGCTTTTCACGAGTCGAACTCGAGCAGGACTTTCCAACTCGTTAAATTTTTCAAGCCGAGCCGAGCTGGCTCGGCTCGTTTACAGCCCTAATTGTGGTGATCAGAGCTTAGTTTAAAACTTAATTAAGCCCATGTCAAATAATGGCTTAAAACTTAATTGAGTCCATGTCTAATATTGTGTTTAAACTTGATGTGTTAACATTTATAAATTATTGGACAGTTGGGGAATGGTTGAGATTTTCACCTATACATATAACACTATAAACTCTTTTTTAGGGTGGACAGTTTTCCTACGCAACACATAGGTACACCCTGTACTATATATTGGTTTAATGATCCACTTAAAACCTATAAACAAGAACAGAAGTATTCATGCTCAAAAGTCCAATGAAAACGATATAGATGAATACAAATAATCTACCCCTTTTATTAACTACAATATATATATATATATATATATATATATATATATATATATATATATATATATCTTAGCGTTTTGAAACAAAAAGGGTAACTTTTGTTTCCCTGTCAAACTCACCAACTCATTTAATAAATATTTCGTTTCTGAAATTGATACATCGTGCATTTCTAGTAATTAAATGGAATAAAATTGTAACATAAAAAGAGACGTTTTTTCTCTTTCAGTACACATTTAATTTAAACTTTTTACTGGGTTGTCACGCAATATAGTTATTTCACATGTGAATCAGTAATGATTTATATGCAAACACTCTTTAAGGCATTGCAATAAACACGTAGGTTGGAAAATATTAATCTCTTGAATATCCGAAGGATGTACATACATATAGTTATTAGGTTATAAGATGCAAGCTTGGTTTAATCGAATTATATAGCAGTCTCAGTGATGATTATATGCTTAACATGATCATACCAACGAATCAACAATTCAATTGAAGCGAATATTTCAACTGAACTTGACCATGAACATCCTTATAAACATTTCAAGGGGACAGTGACTATTAATTTGCATCAAATCAACAATTGAAAAAAAGTGTTAAAGAGCTCTCACGAAGTTAAGCGTTCAAGTCCTACCTTTGACGAGTTGGTAGAATGTGATATGAAATTAATAGGTTAATTAGATGAGTGTGTGAGTTGTTGTTATAGAAAACATAGCCATAATATCAATATTTGATTTGACTGAAATCAATGCAAAAAGTCCACCAAAAATTGTTAAAATTTCGATGTTATTCAGCAAAGAGAAGCTAGAAAATTATTAATGGGCTAACATATGCTGCGTGCATAATGGTGTCCCTTAAAAGATTCACTACAAATTTTTGGACGATTAGCGGCGACATGTGTCGCTGCTATTACCTACGAAAATCGCCGCTAATACTATTAGCGCCGACAGGTCTCTGTATAATAAGTCACCGCTAAAAATTTGTCGCTAATGACTAATAATTCACCGCTAATGATGTCGCCGCTAATAACCTTACAGTTGGCACTAATATTTTGCCCCTATTTGTCTAAGTTTAAAATTTTCCTGGTAGAATATTAGTGGCGCATGTCGCAGTTAATAGTCACTGTTTTTTTAATATTTTTTTATATTCCAGTTTTAATCCCAAATAAATCTAAATTTCCCAATAACATACAAATTTCATACGTAATAAATCTAGATTTCTCAATGTCATACATAAGTACAAACATAAAGTAATCTAGTCATGAAGCTTAATTAACACAGTTATATAATTTGCTATTCATCATCCTCGTCTGAATCGTCTTCTTTGGCTTGATTTGGAGCACTTTGCGAAGCAATTAACTCTGTAATTTATGACATAAAATCCGTATTTTGAAACAGACTTGAAATTTGATCCGGTAAAATAAAATATACATTTATATTTTGCCAAAGTATATATTATAATGTAACACATTCAACTTTCAGTATAAAAAGGGCGTACCTGGTGCTGCAAAGAGCTCCCGCGTTTTCGCAGGGTCCAGGGAGGGTCCGTCCCATTTAAGGGAAGATGTACGCGGTCTTTCCCCCATATTCAACTTTCAGTATATTAAGTGTTAATTAATCATGTTGAACCAAACACACTTAATATATACTTTAAAAAAATCCTAAAATTATATCATTTAGACCCATTTTGACCCATGTTGACCCGTTTAAGCTAAAACTTAAATAATTTAAGTCTATTTTAATGATAAAAAGTCATAATAACCTAAACCACTATGATGCACTTAACACATTTAACTTTAAGTTATTTTTATTCGTTTAAACTCAAATTCTGTCGTTTTCACCCATTTTATCTGTTTAATCTAAAATACAGATAATTTAAGTTTATTTTAGTGATAAAGAGTCATAATAACTTAAACTCACTATGATGTACTTAACACATCCACCTTTAAGCCATTTTAACCCGTTTAAACTCAAATCATATTGTTTCACCCATTTTAACCAGTTTCATCTAAAATATAGATAATTTAAGTCTATTTTTGCGATAAAGAGTCATAATAACTTAAACTTACTATGATGCACTTAACACATCCAACTTTAAGTCATTTTGACTTGTTTAAACTCAAATCATGTTGTTTTCACCCATTTTGACCCGTTTTAAGTCTAAAATATAAATAATTCAAGTATATTTTAGCGGTAGCGGCTCATAAACCTAAACTCACTATGATGCACTTAACACATTCAACTTTAAGTCATTTTGACCTGTTTAAACTCAAATCCTGTCGTTTTCACCCACTTTGACACGTTTAGTCTAAAATATATATAATTTAAGTCTATTTTAGCGACTAAGAGTCATAATAACCTAAACCCATTATCATACACTTACCTGTGTAAATGACTAAGGAGTTTGTTCTTGATCATGAACAAAAGAAGTCGACCTTCCAGATGATGATGGTTTACGCCCGATCCCCATGATATGTCCATGTCGTTGTCCTAATATTTAGAGCTTAAGTTGTGTGATAATAGTGTAGATTTAGAAGGATTAAATGTGTCCATTCGTTATTATAGAAAGATTGTTAAAGAAGTAGTGTACCTCAAAATGAATATTTTTAGGGTTTTTTTTAGAGTAAATTACAAATTTTGCACTTTAAGTTTGTAGCAAATTTCAATTATTATTCTTAAACTATAGAAATTGCAAGAATTGTCCTTTTCATTCAAGTTTTGTTACATGTTTAATACTTTCCCCTAACATCGATTGGTTTTACCCATTATGTCATGTCACGTGATTTGCACATGATCGGGTGAATTGGTCTTTCTACCCTTACAAAGAATATATAAATTAATAAAAGCCTCCCACCCTATCCCATCTCTCTCTCTCTCTCTCTCTCTCTCTCTCTCTCTCTCTTACACACACACAAACACACACTCACTCTCTAAATAGCACCATATATTCATTCATCGTCGCATTCCTCCATCATCGCATACTACGTGTACTCCTACCACCATTTGACTTTCTCGTTATTGCCATTCGTACCTCCTCCACTCCTCTGCCACCATTTGCCACCATCTTGTAAAGCCCAGAATAATGTCTAAGCGAGCCAAATAATAATAATGGGCTTAGACGAGACCATTTAATGAAAATAAGACGGTTATGGGTTATAGACCGAGTTAACTCTTCGGGTTATGAGTATTGACGAGTTTCAGGTCCCGGGAACGCTTGGTATATATATAAATGGATCAGCTTGAGCAGCTCCTATTTGCAACTCAACACTTTAGTTCTAGAGAGAGAGTAGAGAGAGAAAGTAGAGAGAATTGAAGATTCAAGGCTCGGTTGATCTTGGGGTTGAAGAATGATGTTCGTGGGCATCCAAACAACAAGAAAAGACCAAGAATCTTAGTAAGAAACATCATTTAATCATTCCTTTTGATGTAAACCTGGATTCTAGGGCTTGGGTTTTTGAAAGTGACAAAGATTCGCCCAAAACTCACGTTTTTGTGTAAGAAAACATGTAAGAAGCTTAGATATAGCTTATTGGATGATAAACAAAGGTCTTGGATGTAAAATATTGAAGTTTTGGGTCAAAATGGGGTGGTTCGAAAATTTTAGCCCGCTCTGCGAAACTGGGTGTTATCCAGCGAAATAATGTATTCGTCCAGCGAAACTATGGGTCTTCCTGTGAAACTATAGTTTCGCAGGTAGTTTCGTGGACGTTGTTATCCAACGAAAGTTGGGCGAAACTGGCAACAAAACTGGCAGCGAAGATGCCAGCGAAACTGGCAGCGAAACTGGCAGCGAAGATGCCAGCGAAACTGGCAGCGAAGATGCGAGCGAAATTAGCAGCGAAACTGCTGATCATGCAGTGAAATTAGCAGCGAAATTAGGCAGAAAGTAACTCCTTTGAGTGTTAACTTATCTGCAGGCTATGTAGTACAACCCTTTCTTTTAAAGCTTGATTGAGAAGCTACTCATCGAGTACAGGTGAGTTCTAGATCTCCTATTTTAAAGTTTTTGAACTAGTTTTGGGGCTGGAAATGCATACTAAAAATATGTTTTAAATGACCAAGATTTTAAGAGGTTTTAACAGGAAGTTAATGATAATGTTAAGTGGAACGTAAAGGACCCCGTTGTCAGGGGCTGCCGCCCCCGAACCCCTGCTGTCCCGCGGAGGGTCGGCTATGTTTTATGATGACTTATGCTTGCCATGTATGTATGTGTATGGTAATGGATGATGCATGATGTTTATGATGATGTATGATGATGGATGTGATGCTTATGTGGTGCTATGTATGTTATGATGTGTTTCCTTATGTTCCTGTTATGTATTATTCCGTGACTTACGTGTTATGATTATGAAATGAATTAGAAGTAGTATGTAACATAAAGTTGGAGTTAATGACAATGTTAAGTGGAACGTAAAGAAAGATGAATGCATGCAATAATGAATGAACGAACATAAGAAAAGTCTTGCAAGCAATGTATGGAGGTTCACACCCAATGAAGGATGCTAGCTCAACCGTGTGCGGGTTAGTGTAACACTTGGATATTTTCCTTAAAGCCGACGAAGGAAGAAAAAGAAATAAAGCCCAATGTCGGGGGACCAAACTTGCCAAAATGGGAGAAAGTTTGGAAGAGTGGGGGATTAAGAGGGGAGGGCAGCCCACACCATCCCCACACTTGTGAAAATTCAGCAAAAGAGAGGAGAAGAGAGAAAAGGGAGAAAAGAGAGAAGAAAGCTTGGATCGAGTGGGTTCGGGCTTGGAAATCGTCGTGTAGTGGGTCTAGATGAAGCTTTTCTTCTTGGTGTAGTTTGTGTGAGCTATAGGACCCCTATTTTACTCGTTTTCAACTGATTTGGGGCTAGAACACATATTAAACCCATTTTTGTATGTGTGTGTTTGACCCATTTGGATGTGATTGTGTGTGATGCGCTTGGAGTTTGATTCCACGCTTGTATGTACTTGAATGGTGTTATAGTATGCATTCCTAAGGTTTAGGAGGGTTGATTTGGGCTTAGAATGATTTTGGATGAGCTTGGAGGTCGAAAATGGCAGATTGGGTTCGGGATGAACTGCATTCTGCATCAGCTAGGGCTAGGTGACCGACTGGAGGCCATTCGGACGATTAAGGTGTGATTGGAGTTCATTTGCACGACTGAGGTTCAGTCGCACGACTGGGGTCCAGTCGCATGGGGGGTCATACGACTGAGGGTCCATACGCATAGGTGCTCATTCGCATTAAGTCCATTCCCATGAGGTCTATTAGCATAAGGTCCATTCGAATAGTGTTCAACCACATAAAGTGCATTCGCACGATTGGGTGTTCATCCGTATTGGTCCATTCGCATGATGTTCAGTCGCATAGAGGCCATGCGACTGAAGGGTGCCCATACGCCCAAATAGGGCTATTGTACCCGAGGAGGAGCATAGTCTAAATTACTGAATTTCAGGGAAAGGTGCAGATGTAAGTTTTTGGAAGCCCCCATAAGTACATGTAAGATGATTGTTGAGGTCTTAGATGATATGTTGGGCATGATGATGTTGCATGTTTATGCATGATTTATGTTACGCATGTATGATGATGCCCTGTATGATGATGTTACTATGTATGTTGATGTTCCTTATTACAGTGTATGTTTATCTTTCCTGTGACTTTACGTGTTATGTTAAAGAATGAAACAAAAGCATTATGTAACGTAAAGTGAAAGATAATGAAAGAGGAACATGATGAATGAATGCATCCATTAATAAAGAATGAGAGTAAGAAAGGCTTGCAAGCAAATATATGAGGTGAGCAACCTTGTGGTTGCAACAGACTCAAAATGGAATCCTTGTCTTTTGACCTCAGTAATCGTGGCTGTGTGCCACGAAGAGGGTAAAGCTTGACACTGTGATTGACCATTTGTATAGAACCATTGCTGCATATCCTAGGTACTGTGGCCAGGAGGTGTGGTGCACCGTTATAGAAGGTCTATGATAGGCCTGAGTCTAGTACCACGATACAGAAGGATATTGCATATGGCAATGGTACACCTAAACTTTACCTTAGGTACTGTGGCAAGGAGGTGCGATGCAGACGATCTGAGAGCCTCGGTAAAGGAGGCTGTAATGGAGGAGGTTCATCAAGTCATCCAGACGATCTTACCGTCTGTGGTGACTGAAGTGATTAAGGCTGTACGGGAAGGAGAACGGAAAGAGAGGAATAGGTCCTCGGGAGGACGGGAGCAACCAGAGCCTGAAACGGTTCCTTTTGATGATGAAGAGGAGGAAAAAGAAGAGCCTGTGCAGGAGGTGGCACGAGGATGTAACTATGGGGCATTTCAACGATGCAAGCCCCCTACTTTTGATGTTAATGGCACTGCTGCTGCTGCTCACTGGTGGGTGAGAGAAATGGAAGCTGTTGTGAACATCATTGAGTGCCGGGAGGATCAGAAAGTAAAGTTTGCTGCCCACTTTTTTATGGACTCGGCTCTGTGCTGGTGGGACAATATAGTCCAAGCTGAGGCTAGTAGGGCTATTGGGAGGATGAGATGGTCGGAGCTTTAAAAGTTGGTTATTAAGGAGTTCTGTCCTCATCGGGAGATGGATAAGGTTGAGAGGGAGTTCCTGCAACTGGAGGCGGGAATCATGGCACATCAGCAGTACACCACGGAGTTCAACGAGATGGCACGTCTGGTGCCGGATCAGGTGACCCCTCTTTTGTTAAAGATTAAGAGGTACATTCAGGGTTTGCCAGCGGATATTAACAGGCACATGATCGCTACCCGACCGAGCACGTTTAGGTCGGCGGTGGACTTGGCAGGGAGGTTATATGATGAGAGGGCTGCAGTGGTGGTGGCTGAAGGTAGTAGGAAGGGTGGTGGTGATCGAAAATGGAGTGGGAAGAGGTTTGGTCGAGGTGATGCCTCGACGGGTAACAAGAAGGCACGGGTGAATGGCGCCGTGTGGTCACAACGGGTGCGGGTATGAAAAAGTGTGGCAAATGTGGGAGAGAGAATAGTGGGGAATCTAGGCTAGGGTCGAACGTGTGCTTTAGATGTGGGAAGCCGGGGCATATAGCCAAGGACTGTCGTGCGGTCCGGTGTTTTAACTGTGGCATGGAGGGCCACGTAAGTAAGGATTTTAAGAAGCCTAGGGCTGAGGGTTCCGGAGTGAAGAAGATGGGGAGTGAAGGACCGATGGCGAGCGCCAGGGCATTCACTATGACACAAGATGAAGCTAGGACGGACCCTGATGTTGTGTCCGGTATGTTTCTAGTGAACCAAACTTTAGCTTCTGTGTTATTTGATTCGGGTGCCAGTAAAAGTTTTATTTCTGCTGCTTTCTGTACTAAGCTGCTGGTTAGTAGTAGACGTGTTGATGCGCCCTTTGATATAGAAACTGCCATAGGTAAGTCTACCAGGATTTCTGAGATGATAGAGGGTTATGATGTGTAATTAGAGGGCCATAAATTTCCGGTTAGACCGTTTGTGATGATCCTAGGTGGTTTTGATTTGGTTCTTGGGATCGATTGGTTGGCGGACTTCGAGGCAAATATAGTGTGTCACAAGAAGATGATTCGTTTGATAGTGCCTGATGGGAGTTCGGTAACTGTTTATGGGGATCGGGTCATGACGATCCCAAAAGTAATCTCAATGGCGGTGGCGGGAAGGTGTATGAGGCGTGGATGTAGCGCCTACTTGTGTTATGTAGAGGTTGTGGAAACGCCAACACCACAACTATCTGATGTTCCGGTGGTGTGTGACTTTCCAGACGTGTTCCCAGAAGACTTATCAGGAGTGCCACCTGACCGAGAGATTGAGTTTCAGATTGATCTGATACCAGGTGCCCAACCTGTTGCCAAGGCACCGTATCGTTTGGCTCCGAGTGAGATGAAAGAGTTGATGGAGCAATTGCAAGAGCTGCTTGATAAGGTATTTATTAGACCGAGTATCTCTCCTTGGGGTGCTCCGGTCTTATTTGTAAAGAAGAAAGACGGTAGCATGAGGATGTGTATAGACTACCGTGAGCTGAACAAGTTGACGGTGAAGAATCGGTACCCGTTACCGAGAATTGATGATTTGTTTGATCAACTTCAAGGTGCCAGTTGGTTTTCATGGATAGATCTTCGATTTGGCTACCATCAGCTAAAGGTGAAAGAGTAGGATATTCCTAAAACAGCTTTTCGCACGCGTTATGGTCACTACGAGTTCCTCGTTATGTCTTTTGGTTTGACCAATGCGCCAGCTGCTTTTATGGATCTGATGAGCCGAGTGTGCTGGCCGATGTCGGATAAATCAGTGATTGTGTTTATTGATGATATCCTGATTTATTAAAGGAGCGAGATAGAGCATGCCGGTCACATTCGAGAGGTTTTAGAGACGTTGAGAAGGGATAAGTTGTATGCCAAGTTCTCCAAGTGCGCGTTCTGGTTGCGCGAAGTTCAATTCTTGGGTCACGTGGTGAATCCGGAGGGTATTATGGTGGATCCGACAAACATGGAAGCGGTGATGCAATGGGAGTCTCCAAAGACGCCATTCGAGATCCATAGTTTCTTGGGTTTGGCGGGCTATTACAGAAAATTCATTCAAGACTTCTCTAAGATCGCTTCTCCACTAACCAAGTTGACCCGTAAGGATGTGAAATTTGTATGGGGTCAACCTCAAGAGAAGGCGTTCAAAGAATTGAAGACGAGATTCACTCAAGCTCCTATTCTATCATTACCCGATGGAAGTTAAGATCTGGTGGTTTATTCTGATGCTTCCTACTCGGGGTTGGGGTGCGTGTTAATGCAGAGGGGAAAAGTTATAGCCTATGCATCCCGACAGTTGAAGGTTCATGAGGTTAACTATCCTACTTATGACTTGGAGCTAGTAGCTGTGGTCTTTGCACTAAAGATTTGGATGCACTAAAGATTTGGAGGCACTACCTATACAGGACGAAGTGCACCATCTTCACCGACCATAAGAGCTTGAAGTACTTCTTCGAGCAGAAGGATTTGAATATGAGGCAGAGGCGATGGTTGGAGCTTATAAAGGATTATGATTGTGAGATCCATTACCATTCGGGCAAGGCCAACGTGGTGGCGAATGCCCTTAGCCTAAAGGAAAGACCCGAGCCGGTTCGGGTGAAAGCGTACCAGTTAATTATGACCTCTGATATGATGAAACAAGTCAAAGAGTTTCAAGATGAGGCATTAAAAGAAGTTCGTCTTAACTCTGAAAGAATGAAAGGTGTGGTTGCGGAATTGGGAGAAAACACACTTGGTGTTAAAACCCGATTCGGGCGGATGTGGATTCCTCATTTTGGGGATCTGCGCCTGAAGATTATGGATGAAGCTCATAAGACTCGATACTCTATTCATCCGGTGCTACAAAGATGTATCAAGACATGAATAAAGACTATTGGTGGCCGGGTATAAAGCGTGATGTGGTGGAGTATGTGAGTTAATTCCTTACTTGTTTACAAGTGAAGGCCGAGCATCAAAAGCCGTATGGGAAGATCCAACCGTTGGATATACCAGAATGGAAGTGGGAGCACATCACCATGGATTTCATTACGAAGCTGCCACGTACCCCGAAAGGGTATGATGCTATATGGGTGATTGTCGATCGCCTGACGAAGAGCTCCCAATTTCTACCGATCCGTGAGACATATTCATCTAAGAGGTTGGAGGATCTTTTCATTAAGCAGGCTGTAACTCATCATGGTGTGTCGGTGTCTATTGTGTCTGATCGTGACACCCGGTTTACATCCAAATTCTAGAAGAAATTCCACGACGCTACGGGACGAGGTTACATATTAGCACGACTTATCATCCCCAGACTGATGGTCAGTCAGAAAGGACCATTCAGACGTTAGAAGACATGCTTCGGGCATGTGTGATTGATTTTGGGGGAAGTTGGGACGACCACTTACCGTTAGCTGAATTCTCATACAACAACAACTATCATGCCAGCATTGGTATGCTACCTTATGAGATGCTATACGGTAGGAGATGCAGGACACCCGTTTGTTGGGGTGATATTGGTCATAAAGAGTTAGGGAGCGTCGAGGTGATCGAGGCTACGACTGAAAAGCTTGAAAGGATCAAGGCCTTCATCAAGGAAGCCAAAGATAGACAGAAGTCGTATGCGGATAAACGACGTAGACCGATTGAGTTCCAGGTGGGTGACCAGGTTATGTTGAAGGTCTCACCTTGGAAGGGTATCATTCGGTTCAGAAAGTGGGGCAAGTGGAGCCCGAGGTATATAGGCCCTTTTTGAATCATTGCTCGAGTAGGAGAGGTGGCCTATAGATTGGAGTTACTAGATGAGTTAAGTGAAATTCACCCAACATTCCACGTATCTCACCTAAGGAAGTGTTTGGCAGATGAAGACATGGTTGTTCCCCTGGAGGATATCGAAGTAGACAAACGGCTCAATTATGTGGAGCAACAAGTGGCAATCATCGATCGAAAAGAGAAGAGGGTGAGAAATAAAGTGGTTCCTCTTGTGCGTGTACAGTGGAAGCACAGAAAGGGATTCGAGTCAAGGTGGGAGAGCGAAGAAGAAATGAGACAGCATTACCCATATTTGTTCGAGGAATAATAGGTTTCGGGGACGAAACCTATATAAGGGGGGTGGACTTGTAACATCCGGATATTTTTCTTGAAGCCGACGAAGGAAGAAAAAGAAATACTGTCCAAAGTCGGGGGACCAAACTTGCCAAAATGGGAGAAAGTTTGGAAGAGTGGGGGATTAGAAGGGGAGTGCAGCCCACACCCTCCGCACACTTGTAAAAATTCAGCAAAGAGAGGAGAAGAGAGAAAAGGGAGAAAAGAGAGAAGAAAGCTTGGATCGAGTGGGTTCGGGCTTGGAAATCATCATGTAGCGGGTCTAGACGAAGCTCTTCTTCTTGGTGTAGTTTGTGTGAGTTCTAGGACCCCTATTTTACTCGTTTTCAACTGATTTGGGGCTGGAACACATAGTAAACCCATTTTTGTATGTGTGTGTGTTTTACCCATTTGGATATGATTGCGTGTGATGCATTTGGAGTTTGATTTTGGGCTTTTGTGTGCTTGAATGGTGTTATAGTATGCATTCCTAAGGTTTAGGAGGGTTGATTTGGGCTTAGAATGAGTTTGGATGAGCTTGGAGGTCAAAAATGGTAGATTGGATTCGGGATGAACCGCATTCTGCATCAGCTAGGGCTAGGCGACTGACTGGAGGCCATTCAGCCGATTGAGGTGCGACTGGAATTCATTCGCACGACTGAGGTTCAGTCGCACGACTGGGGGTCCAGGCGCATGGGGGGTCATGCGACTGAGGGTCCATACGCATAGGAGCTTATTCGCATTAAGTCCATTCGCATGAGGTCCATTCGCATAAGGTCCATTCACATAGTGTTCAACCCCATAAGGTCCATTCGCATAGTGTTCAACCGCATGAGGTCCATTCGCACCATTGGGTGTTCATCCGCATTGGTGTTCATCCGTATTGGTCCATTCGCATGATGTTCAGTCACATGGAGGCCATGTGATTGAAGGGTGCCCATACGCCTAAACAGGGCTGTTGTACCCGAGGAGGATCATAGTTTAAATTACTGACTTTCGTGGGAAGGTGTAGAGGTAAGTTTTGATGTGGAAGTCCCCCGTAAGTACATGTAAGATGACTGTTGAGGTCTTAGAGGATATGTTGGGCATGACGATGTTGCATGTTTACGCATGATGTATGTTACCTATGTATGATGATGCCATGTATGATGATGTTACTGTGTATGTTGATGTTCCTTATTATAGTGTATGTTTATCTTTCCTGTGACTTTACGTGTTATGTTAAAGAATGAAACGAAAGCATTATGTAACGTAAAGTGAAAGATAATGAAAGAGGAACATGATGAATGAATGCATGCATTAATAAAGAATGAGAGTTGTGACGCCCTAAACCCGGCAGGGCACCGGAGGCACGTCATGCAGTTGGATTAATATTTTAAACACAAATTAGAGCTTTCTATTTACAGCGGAAGACTTTAAACACTATTATATATATTAACCCAACTTTTTAAAACATTTTACATATGATTGTATTTAATTATACATCGCCCTATTTACATTATTAACAAGCCCTAAATCCTATGCCAGCAGTTGCTCCAGGATAGCGTCCTCATCAGCTCATACTTGCTTTCCTCTATTATCAGAGGATCCCTCCTTACCTAGCACACACAACACACTCAAAACATCAGATAAACTGGTGAGTTCTAATTTTCATTAAAACATTAACAACATTTTCACACACACCACAGCTATCTTTTTATTGGCAATATTATAATTTCAACTTTCATCATTATTCTGTCCCACTGGACCTGTCCCATCGAACATCGGTTGCCCACATCTAGCAACTACCAGTTCCCCATACCCAGTAACGTCGGTTGCCCACATCCAGCAACTACCAGTTACTACACTCAGAAACATCGGTTGCCCACATCCAGCAACTACCAGTTTCTCATACTCGGTAACGTCGGTTGCCCACATCTAGCAACTACCGGTTACCATACCCAGAGACGTCGGTTTCCCACATCTAGCAACTACCAGTCTCCCATACCCAGTAACGTCGGTTGCCCACATCTAGCAACTACCGGTTACTATCTCTCATCCAGTAGGATGCCAAATAATCATCTAGATTTGTCACCACAAGATGTTCACAAAGCTGAGTGATCGTCATCACTCTTATCAAACTGTATAGTTTCACACTCAGGCATCTTACCCTAACTGGCCTGTTGAGATTTACATCATATTACCATTTCAAAAACATTTCTTTTATTTATTGCCAATATTATCACATTCACTCACACCCCACACATTCTTTCTTTTAGCACCAGTTTTAACATGTTTTCATTAATCATCACACCCCATCCGACCCATTGGAATCATTACCATCACGTAATGATTAACAATGTTCAGATGACTATCTTTTATACCCTACCTGTCCTATTGCAATCATTACCATCATGTAATGATTAACAATGTTCAGGTAATCATTTATTACCACCACTTTCCCTCTAACAGCTTGACAAACTGTTAGAAACATATCCATCATTACTATCACAATTCTGGTACTAAAACATTCATTTCATTTATCATTATGTGTGTGCTAGCCTGAATGTTAAAACCAAACATTTAAAAAGGGCTTAGAACTCACCTGATCAATTTCCTCACCACAGTCTACACAATCCACGTACACAAGGTAACTAGTCCTTCCTCTAATCAAGGTATATGTAAAGCAATAAACCCTGATTCTGTAAACTTATTCTCAAACAGGGCCCTCATGCTGTTGAACACTTATGCGAATGAGCACTCATGCGACTGAACCTATGCGGCTGAACCATGCGACTGAACCTTTAGTCGTACGACTAGCCATTCATTCGTACGATTGAGTTCTCATTCATATCCAGTGTTCACTCGTCTTCATTCGGCCTTCTAACCAGGCGACTGGGTTCCAATCGTACGACTGAACCTCCATTCGCACTCAGTCGCACGACTAGACTCTCATTCGTACGACTGAGGCATGCGATTGAGCCCATTCATCTGGAACGGATCAGCAGCTGTGTTCTTGACGTTTTTGATCCAAAACTCACTCAAAATTTGAGTTTTAACCATCCAAACCATACCATATTCAAAACAGATCCTATACACATCGTTTACAATGGTTTCGGACCATTATTTCATTAAAACTTCACAAAAACTTGGATTTGAATTCCTGGATTTTAAATTTAGAAATGAACCAGACCAATTTACTGATTTAAACAGGTTATTGGATCAAATTCAATCATACACACAGCTTATAACATCTCCGGATTAATCCGTGATGTTCAAAACTTACCGAAACGGAGTTTTGCCTAATCAATTTCGTGAGAGCAGGGTTTTGGGTGTGAAGGGGACAAGATGGAAATCTGCCCTTGAACCCCTGCACCGCCCTACTTATCCATAAATTAAACTTAACCGCCTCACCTTCAGTCGCACGACTGAACCATTCGTACGACTGAACTGTGCGACTGAAGCTCATACGCCTACGATTCGTACGACTGAGTCTCAATCGCACATAAGGAATGTGACTGAAGTTCATTCGTATATAACTTATGCGACTGAACACTTAAACACTCAATCAACTCAACTTAATTTATTTAATCATAACTATAATATAATTTACATGTCCGGATTTAGAAACCGGATGTCACAACTCTCCCCCCCTTAAATAGGTTTCATCCTCGAAACCAATCATTCGAACAACTGGGGATAATCTCTCTTCATCTCATCTTCTGATTCCCAAGTGAAATCAGATCCCTTTCTATTCGACCACTGCACTTTAACCAAATCAATAGTTTTATTCCTCAGCCTTTTCACCTTTCTGTCTACTATAGTAGTAGGTTTCTCAACATAGTTTAACTTATCATCCACTTCTATATCATCTAACGGTACATAAGTATTCTCATCGGCCAAACACTTGCGCAACTGTGACACGTGAAAGGTTGGGTGGATTCCTTGCAACTGATCGGGTAATTCTAGTTTATAGGCCACTTCCCCAATCCGTTCTATAATGCTAAACGGTCCTATAAAACGAGGACTTAACTTTCCCCTCTTTTTGAATCTGATTATTCCCTTCCAAGGAGATACCTTCAACATAACTCTATCTCCTACTCCAAACTCTATATGCCTTCGCCTTTTATCTTCATAAGACTTTTGTCGATCCTGAGCTGCTTTAAACCGAGCTTTGATCTGATCCAATTTCTCATTCGTAGCCTGTACAATTTCCAAACTGCCCAACTCTTTCTGCCCAACTTCTCCCCAACATATGGGACTCCTACAATTCCTGCCATATAACATCTCATAAGGGGCTCTCCCAATTGTAGAATGATAACTGTTATTGTAGGAGAATTCAACTAATGGCAGATGACTATCCCAGCTACCCCCAAAATCTATAACACAAGCTCGTAACATGTCTTCAACTGTTTGGATAGTCCTCTCAGTCAACCCATCAGTTTCTTGGTGGAAAGACGTGCTGTGTAACAGACGAGTACCCATATCTTCATGAAACTTTCTCCAAAACCTCGAAGTAAAACGTGTATCTCTATCTGACACAATAGACAATGGTACCCCGTGTCGCGCAATAATCTCTCGATTAAATAGTTCTGCTAACTTCTCAGAGTTATACGTCTCTTTAATTGGTAAGAAATGTCCGCTACGTGTCAGTCTATCTACTATGACCCAAATGGTATCATAACCTTTAGCTGTACGCGGAAGCTTGGTTATGAAATCCATTGTCAATTCCTCCCACTTCCATTTCGGGATCTCTAAGGGTTGAAGCTTACCATATGGCTTTTGATGCTCAGCTTTGACCTGAAGACACGTCAAACACCTATTCACATACTGCATCACATTAAACTTCATACCGGGCCACCAATATCTTTGTTTTAAATCCTTGTACATCTTAGTAGCACCAGGATGTATAGAATATCTGGACTTATGAGCTTCATCTAACACCAATTCCCTTATCTTAATCGTAACCCACATACGACCACATTTCGTCTTAACCCCAAAACTATTTTCTTCTAGATCCTTTGTTTGACCCTTCATTCGTTCTCGCTTTACGTTCTCTTCTTTCAGTGCTTCTAATTGAGCTTCTCGTAACTGATGCATAAAATCTGGGGTTATCACTAACTTGTATGACTTAACCCGAATTGGAGGGTGTTCATTCTTTCTACTTAACGCGTCAGCAACCATATTTGCTTTACCAGGATGGTAAAGTATTTCACAATCATAATCTTTCACCAATTCTAACCATCTCCGCTGGCGCATGTTCAATTCCTTCTGATCAAAGAAATACTTCAAACTCTTATGATCTGTGTAAATCGTACATTTCACCCCATACAAATAATGCCTCCATATCTTCAAGGAAATACCACTGCTGCCAGTTCTAAATCATGTGTCGGATAATTCTTTTCATGTTCTTTCAATTGCCTGGAAGCATAAGCTATCACTCGTCCCCTCTGCATCAATACACAGCCTAGACCTTGATACGAAGCATTTGAATAAATCGCCAAATCTTCATTTCCATCTGGCAACGACAATATTGGTGATTGGGTTAATTTCTGCTTCAGTTCTTGAAATGCATTTTCTTATTCTGGTCCCCAAACGTATTCTTCATTCTTCCTCGTCAGTTTCGTTAACGGGGATGCGATTTTTGGCAAAATCCTGAATAAACCTTCTATAGTAACCAGCCAGACCCAAGAAACTACGAACCTCAGATGGCGTCTTCCACCTCACTACTGTTTCAATCTTGGCAGGATCTACTAAAATACCTTCTGCATTAATCACATGCCCTAAAAACTGTACCTCCCGCAACCAAAACTCACACTTAGAAAATTTTGCATAAAGCCTTTCTTTTCTTAATCTTTCCAACACTTCACGAAGATGGTAAGCATGATCTCCCACATTCTTCGAGTAGATCAATATATCATCAATAAACACAATTACTGATCGATCTAACATTGGCTTGCACACCCTATTCATTAAATCCATAAAAGCAGCAGGGGCATTCGTCAACCCAAAAGACATAACCAAAAATTCATAGTGACCGTAACGGGTACGAAACGCCGTTTTAGGTATATCTTCTTCCTTAACTTTCAACTGATGGTAACCCGATTGGAGATCTATCTTAGAAAACCAACTGGCTCCCTGTAGCTGATCAAACAAATCATCTATTCGTGGGAATGGGTACTTATTCTTTATTGTCAACTTGTTTAATTCTCTGTAATCAATACACATACGCATACTCCCATCTTTCTTCTTCACAAACAATACTGGAGCACCCCACGAGGAAGAACTGGGTCTAATGAAACCTCTTTCCATTAAGTATTCAGTCGGTTTCATTAACTCCTTCAATTCCGATGGAGCTAATCTATATGGTGGCTTAGCAACTGGCTTAGCACCCAGAACCAAATCAATTCTAAACTCAACTTCACGATCTGGAGGAATACCCGGTAATTCCTCTGGAAACACATCTGCAAAATCTCTAACCACAGGAATGTCTTCTATCTTTCTTACAGACTTTTGGGAATCAATTACATATATCAAATAAGATGCACACCCGCGGCTCATTAACTTATCAGCTTTTATCATAGATATTATTTTCACAGTTGACTCCTCTCTATCACCATATACACTAATTGTTTTCCCATCTGGTGCTCTTAATTGAATTAACTTCTTATTACATATAATATGGGCTTCACGGTTTACCAACCAATCCATACCCAATACTACATCAAACCCTCCTAACACCATTGGATATAGTTTAACAGGCAACTTATATCCTTCTAATTCAATATAACAACCATCAATCATATTACTAATCATCACAGCTCTATCATTAGCAGTTTCAACTACAAAAGCTACCTCTAATGGTCGAATTTCACATGCAAGTATAGGGCAAAAATCAATAGATACAAAACTTCCACTTGCACCAGAATCAAATAACACATTAGCTGGAATTCCATTCACTAGAAACGTACCTGAAACTACATCTGGCAACGCTTTAGCCTCACTGGCTGTCATAGAATATGCTCGCCCCTTGGCCACACTCGACCCTTCTCCTGACCCTTTCATCGATCTAACCGGCTCAGGCTTTCTAACGGTTAATCTTGGACATTCACTACGAATATGCCCCGTTTCTCCACATAACATCTAAGAGGGATTTCATTACATTCATTAGCATAATGTCCTAACCTTCCACATTTAAAACAAGTTCTATTACCAATCATGCATTCACCCTGGTGTAGCCTACCACATTTCCCGCATCGTGGCAACTCATTTCTGACATTCCTCGGAAATTGGCCCCTTCCAAACCTGCTTTTCTTTTGAAAACTTGAATTTTCAAATCTTCTCTGCACTACAGGTTCTTCTCGCCTCCTTTTACCCCCATCAGGAGCAACATTATTACCATAAATTTCTTGATACATATCTGCAGCTAAGTTTACCGTTAACTGGTAACTACTCGGAGCAGATGATCTAACCAACTTCCTAACCTCCTGAGGTAACCCCTGTGTATACCTCAAAATCTTCTTCTCTTCAGGAACCACTAAATGAGGCACCAACCGCGCCATCTCCTCAAACTTAGACGTGTATTCCCTATGAGACATATTACCTGCCTGAAACTGCAGGAAACTCATTTCTATTCGATCCATCTCGCCTTTCGGACAAAACTTGTCCGATACCAACTTTCGGAATTCAGGCCATAACATTTTGTTAGTAGCCTCCTCGCCTAACGTCTGGATAATCGTATCCCACCAATACAGAGCCTCACCTACAAACGAGTGGGCTGCAAACTTTACCTTTTGATCCTCCCTACACTCACTCAACTTAATCACGGCTTCCATTTCACGAAGCCATTTATAAGTGGCTACCACATCCATAGCCCCAGAAAATCGTGGAGGATTACACTTTTTAAACTGGCTATATGTAACTCCCTTTTTCTCACTAGACCCCTCAGCTTTATCAACATTCCTATTTTCATCAGGTCTAGCTGCATCCAAGGCTTTACGAACCTCCTCAGCAATTGCATTATGGAATTGCTGCCTCGTCATACTAAGCACCTCGGTGCTCTCATCAACATTTCTTTCTGAGGTTCTACCTTGCATTCTTTCATTTTCCCTATCAGCCATAACCTATTAAAACGAGATCAGGATTATTTGGTACCCACATGTAAGTATATAACCAGAATACTATAAGTAAAGTAAATTATTAATAATGTTGGCCAAGTACTATTAATTATTTACTTTACATTTACTATTCTCGTTATTCCTTCTCATGATAGTCCCATCACCTTCTCTTGTTTTAATAAACTACTCTATCTAGCAATCCCTGCTGGCATATCTATTTCTAGTTAAAGTCTAGTTATTATAACACTATATCCCTTTAACTACTGCTCTGATACCAGCCTGTGAAGCCCTAAACCCGGCAGGGCACCGGAGGCACGTCATGCAGTTGGATTAATATTTAAACACAAATTAGAGCTTTCTATTTACAGCGGAAGACTTTAAACACTATTATATATATTAACCCAACTTTTTAAAACATTTTACATATGATTGTATTTAATTATACATCGCCCTATTTACATTATTAACAAGCCCTAAATCCTATGCCAGCAGTTGCTCCAGGATAGCATCCTCATCAGCTCATACTTGCTTTCCTCTATTATCAGAGGATCCCTCCTTACCTAGCACACACAACACACTCAAAACATCAGATAAACTGGTGAGTTCTAATTTTCATTAAAACATTAAATACATTTTCACACACACCACAGCTATCTTTTTATTGGCAATATTATAATTTCAACTTTCATCATTATTCTGTCCCACTGGACCTGTCCCATCAAACGTCGGTTGCCCACATCTAGCAACTACCAGTTGCCCATACCCAGTAACATCGGTTGCCCACATCCAGCAACTACCAGTTACTACACTTAGAAACATCGGTTGCCCACATCCAGCAACTACCAGTTTCTCATACTCGGTAACGTCGGTTGCCCACATATAGCAACTACCGGTTACCATACCCAGAGACGTCGGTTGCCCACATCTAGCAACTACCAGTCTCCCATACCCAGTAATGTCGGTTGCCCACATCTAGCAACTACCGGTTACTATCTCTCATCCAGTAGGATGCCAAATAATCATCTAGGGTCGTCACCACAAGATGTTCACAAAGCTGAGTGATCGTCATCACTCTTATCAAATTGTACAGTTTCACACTCAGGCATCTTACCCTAACTGGCCTATTGAGATTTACATCACATTACCATTTCAAAAACATTTCTTTTATTTATTGCCAATATTATCACATTCACTCACACCCCACACATTCTTTCTTTTAGCACCAGTTTTAACATGTTTTCATTAATCATCACACCCCATCCGACCCATTGGAATCATTACCATCACGTAATGATTAACAATGTTCAAATGACTATCTTTTACACCCTACCTGTCCCATTGCAATCATTACCATCATGTAATGATTAACAATGTTCAGGTAATCATTTATTACCCCCACTTTCCCTCTAACAGCTTGACAAACTGTTAGAAACATATCCATCATTACTATCACAATTCTGGTACTAAAACATTCAATTCATTTATCATTATGTGTGTGCTAGCCCGAATGTTAAAACCAAACATTTAAAAAGGGCTTAGAACTCACCTGATCAATTTCCTCACCACAGTCTACACAATCCACGTACACAAGGTAACTAGTCCTTCCTATAATCAAGGTATATCTAAAGCAATAAACCCTGATTCAGTAAACTTATTCTCAAACAGGGCCCTCATGCGATTGAACACTTATGCAAATGAGCACTCATGCGACTGAACCTATGCGGCTAAACCATGCGACTGAACCTTCAGTCGTACGACTAGCCATTCATTCGTACGATTGAGTTCTTATTCGTATCCAGTGTTCACTCGTCTTCATTCGGCCTTCTAACCAGGCGACTGGGTTCCAATCGTACGACTGAACTTCCATTCGCACTCAGTCGTACGACTAGACTCTCATTCGTACAACTGAGGCATGCGATTGAGCCCATTCGTCTGGAACGGATAAGCAACTGTGTTCTTGACGTTTTTGATCCAAAACTCACTTAAAATTTGAGTTTTAACTATCCAAATCATACCATATTCAAAACAGATCCTATACACATCGTTTACAATGGTTTCGGACCATTATTTCATTAAAACTTCACAAAAACTTGGATTTGAATTCCTGGATTTTAAATTCAGAAATGAACCAGACCAATTTACTGATTTAAACAGGTTATTGGATCAAATTCAATCATACACACAGCTTATAACATCTCCGGATTAATTCGTGATGTTCAAAACTTACCGAAACGGAGTTTCGCCTAATCAATTTCGTGAGAGCAGGGTTTTGGGTGTGAAGGGGACAAGATGGAAATCTGCCCTTGAACCCCTGCACCACCCTACTTATCCATAAATTAAACTTAACCGCCTCACCTTCAGTCGCACGACTGAATCATTCGTACGACTGAACTGTGCGACTGAAGCTCATACGCCTACGATTCGTACGACTGAGTCTCAATCGCACATAAGGAATGCGACTGAAGTTCATTCATATATAACTTATGCGACTGAACACTTAAACACTCAATCAACTCAACTTAATTTATTTAGTCATAACTATAATATAATTTACAAGTCCGGATTTAGAAACCGGATGTTACAAGAGTAAGAAAGGCTTGCAAGCAAATATATGAGGTGAGTGACCTTGTGGTTGCAACAGACTTGACATGGAATCCTTGTCTTTCGACCTCAGTAATCGTGGCTGTGCGCCACGAAGAGGGTAAAGCTTGACACTGTGATTGACCATTTGTATAGAACCATTGCTGCATATCCTAGGTACTGTGGCCAGGAGGTGCGTTGCACCGTTATAGAAGGTCTATGATAGGCCTAGGTCCAGTACCACGATACAGAAGGATATTGCATATGGCAATGGTACACCTAAACTTTACTTTAGGTACTGTCGCCAGGAGGTGCGTATAGAAGGTCTATGATAGACCTAGGCCCAGTACCATGAACAGAAAAGTAATGTTTATGGTTTGATGGAAGGAAGTGATGAAAAGATGAAAGAATATGAAAGTTAAAAGATGTACGATGAACGAATAAAGTTAAAGAATGAACGAATGAAAGTAATGAATGGAAGAAACATAATGATAAAGTATGAAACGGGATCCTTGTCACTCGACCTCGGTAATCATGGCTGCGTGCCATGGAGAGGGTAAAGTTTGACAAGATCTAGATAAAAGTAAAAGATAAAGAATGAATGAATGAAAGAATGAATGATGAAGATAATAATGTTATTATCTATGTGTACTTATGATGTGTGATCACATGAAAGTAAAGAAATTGTTTTAACGAAGGAATAGTATGTTTTATTATAAAACTAGAACTCACTCAGCAACGCTGACTTTTTATGTGTTTCTAGTTGGCAGGTAGTGTTGCTAAGGATGGCACGGGGCGGCTACTCAGCTCTTTTGGATGGCATTCTTTTGTATAATGCTTTGCACTGTAATACGAACAAACGATGTTTTGTAGTGAATGTTGTATTAACTTGCAAAAGCATTTATAGTAAAATGAAAAGTTATTTCACTGATTCCGCTGCAAAATTTATTAAAGTTAATGAAATTATATGTTTTAAGAGCAATGAATGGCCAGCTGTAAGCGTCCCAGAAATGGGGCCTTACAGTTAGCTACCCCGGAAGGATGCACACTGGGGTTTAATCAGTGCGATTAAGCAAATGTTTGGAGGTTCACACCCAATGAAGGGTGTTAGCTTAACTGTGTGCGGGTTAACTACCCCAGAAGGATGCACACTGGGGTCTAATCCGTGCGATTGACCATATGTATAGGATCCTTGCCGCTTACCCCGGTACTATGGTCAGGCCACCAGGCACAATGTATGGGAGTCTATTTATAGATTTCGGCCCAGTACCTGCTTTATGCATGACGGTGGGGTGAAGCACATGGCATTGGTCCGAATGAAAGTAAAGATTAATTATGTATGTACGGAATGAACGATACGAATGAAAAGGAATGAAGATAATAATAAGAGTATCTGTTTTTACGGATGATGTGTGACCACACATGGAAGTAAAGAACGGTTTTAAATGGAAAGTAAAGTATTTTAGTTATAAAACTAGAACTCACTCAGCAACGCTGACTTTTTATGTATTTTCCAATTGGCAGATGATGGTTGCTGAGGATGGCACGGGGCGGCTACTTGGCTCATTTTGGATGGCATTCTTTTGCATAATGTTTTTGCATTGTAATGCGAACAAATGATGTTTTGTAACGAATGTTTTATTAACTTGCAAAAGCATTTATATTGAAATGAAAAGTTATTTTACTATTTCCGTTGCAATGTTTATTAAAGTTAATGTAATTATATGTTTTATGTGCGATGATTGGCCAACTATAAACGTCCCGGGAACGGGGCCTTACGCATCTACTCTCCCCCGTTGTCACCATTTTTCCACTACCACCACTCCTCCACCACCATATTCTAGCATCTACTCCCTAGATCCACCACCTCCATACCCCCATCATCTTTGTTAAACATCCCACCCGCAGATCAACTCTTTCTTTCTTATGTTTTTGATCCATTGACAAAACCTAAGTGATGTTCTTGGTTAGATTTATTATGGGTGGTGGGATTATTATTGTACCATAATAAATTTAATAGGTTTTTGGTTTTTTATGATTCACTTTCTTCATTTTCATGTTGATTTTTAGGTAAGATCATTACCAGATCTTGAAATGAAGAAAATTCCAATAACATATGTTTTTAATGCTTTGTTCTTATTTTTATATAAGAAGATGAATTTGAAGATACTAAAATTTTTAGTATATCATGATGGTGGGAGGTGTTTTTACGGTTGTGGAAGGTGTTTCATGATAGTGGGTGCTGATGTAAATTTCTACGATGGTTGTTAGATGATAGAGAGAAAGATAGATAAATGAGAGAGAGTGAAAATATGTATTTACTAAATTTTTAAATTTTTATATTTAATGGTATTTTATTAAGTTACATTAATAGTCCTTTTAAGACTAAAAAGTCTAATTTTCCCTCATGTTCAAGGCATGTTACAAGAGTTAACACAAAAATTAACGTTCATCAGAGTAAAGGATGTAAATGGCTACTAATATTAACGTAAAGGACAATTACTAATATTTTCTATAAACTTAAAGGAAATTTGTGGTCGATATTGTGTAGTCAGTCAAAAATATATATTAAAAAGTATCTAATCATCATTAATAGTTAAAGGGTAAGAAGGGTGTTGAATCCATAGAGAATCATAGGAAAGTGCTATTAATGATTAATTTATGAACCTTAAACATTGAAAAGTAAATTTCTTGATTAATTGAATTGAGAAATAATCAAATTAGCAAAATAAAAGTATAGGTTTTTAACAATCTTGGGGAACAACGATCCACTTCAGGATTCAGGTTTGGCAAAGTTACATTATTTAAAGCTTAAAGGACTTCATTCACACAATCACCAAATTGAATCATGTAACCATAATTCTATAATAATTCACATAATGATTAAAGAAAACCAAAGTTGTAGAAAACTAAAACATATTGAAAAGTCATTAACGGTGACTTACACATGATAAGATCTAAGTAATAATTATGGATTAAAGATTAAAGGACTTCATTCATACAGTCACCAATTTAAATCATTTAACCCTAATTCTATAATCAATCACACAATGATTAAAGAAAATCAAAGTTGTAGAAAACTAAAATTATGTTTAAGCATAATCAAATCGTTTAAATAATCAAATCAAAAAATCGAATCCATAAGAACTTAAAATGTTCAAGATCCAAACTCAAATCTAGGTTACAAACTAAGGAAAAAAACTTGCACAAACCTGTCCCCCGAAGTGAATCACGAATGAATCATCCTTGCCTCACCATTGAATCTTCAAGAAAACTTGAATTAAGTATGTAGATTTTGATGATCTTAATGTTGGAAGGCCTTTGGAATGATAAAAAATACTTCTTTTCGTCCAAGATTGATGTTGTAGAAGGTAATTTTTGTAATAGGTTTAATCCCCCCTTTAAAACTTCTCAAATTAGGTCAAAACAAACCAAAACACGGCGCTCGGCGTCGGTGGCACCAAAAGTGGCGTCAGTGGCTTCAGTTTGGTGTCAAGCTAGGTGTTAGACTTGGCTCGGTCAGCAGGCTTCAGGTTTATTGACCACGGCAGCGTCGGTGGCGCCATCTTCTGCACAAACTTTATTTTCATGTTTAACTTTTCGAGATCTTTCCGTTGATAGGTTGTGCGTCTTGTAACTTTTTTCATAGCTGAAGCTATGTCCGCTTTAAGTTACCAGTGTCTTGAAAGTTATCTTTTACACTTCCTCACCTCTCGAGCTCCAACTTTTGTTCTGTTACTTCCAACTTATTTGTGTACTTCACCTTTAACCTACAACCACAAGAATATCACAAATGTAACTCTATTTTCCATAAATTGTAACACCCAAAATTTCTAGTCAAATAAAATAAAAGAAAAATGTAATAAGAAAAGAAAAGAAAAGTATTTTGAATGAAATAAAAAACAGCCAAAGTAGAGGGGGTGTAAGTGTGAAAAGGAAAGCATTATTATTTTATGTTTAAAAGAGCATGGCCGCCCACAACCCCATCTTCATCAACTGCTATTTCAGTTTTAGAGAGAGAGAGAGAGCAGAGTTCATTGATATTTTTAGAGAGAAGAGGAAGAAGAAGTTGCTAAAAGGTAAGATTTCTTTGAAAGTGTTTGGTTTTTATAAGTTTTGACCATGTAACCGAAGTGTACATGTTCTCATGTGTATGCATGTGTTCGGGTTTGTGTTTTTGGAAGTGTTTAGGTGTTAGAAACGTCTGCAAAGTTCAAGTTGAGAGGATTTAGCTTGAAAGCAGCTAAGGTGACTTTCTAGACCCCATATTTTTACTTGTTTTAAAGATTTTGGGGCTGAAAATGCATGTAAAACATTTTTAAAACTTTGTATGTATGACTGTAGGCATATATATGCTTGTATGTTATGTTTTATGGTTGTGCATGCTATGTAAAGACTTAGAAGGGCATTGGGCAGCTTAGAATATGTTTAGATTGTGTTTGGGATTGAAAAATACGATAGAATGATGTAAGTTGATGGTCATGCACCCAACAGGGCCCATGCGCCTGGTAAATTGCCATAGAAATATCAAGTGTAGGCTCATACACCAAAACAGTACCTCATACGCCTAGATTTTCCTTAGAAATTCTAAGTAGAGGTTCATGCGCCTGAAAAGTAGTTCATACGCCTGAACTTTTGACTGAAATGATTAAGTGTAAGATGAAGCGCCCAAATAGTGCCCATGCACCCAAAAAGGGCTCACGCGCCTAAGTGTTAAAATGGTTAAGTTTAGGCTGATGCGCCTACATAGTTGAGAAACACCCAAATAGGGATGATGTGCCCAAATAGTTTCCATGCGCCTAATACTTAGAAAATTTTTCTGAAATTTTGAGGAAAAACAGAATTTTAGGGTTTGACCCTAGTTTGACTTGTAGGCTGTTTTAGACTATTTTAGGCACGAATAAGTGAGAGTTTATGAATAGTATATGCATGATGTTATGATGAATGTAAGATATGCATATGTGTATAAGTTGTTATCTTTTATTAGTTTTCAAAACATATTTATATTGTAATATAATATACGTTAAGTATTATGTTATTACTTTACGTAATATGATGAATGTGTGAATGAACGTAAAGTATAATGTAATGAAGAGAAAGATATCAAAGATGAAAAGTGAAACGTAATGACAGAAAGAAAAGTCTTACAAGCAGAAAGAAAGAAGAATTACAACTCTTTACGAGTTGGTAGCTCAACTGTGTGTTATAACGTGCGATTTTAACCCATGAGGGTTCACACAGGGGGAGCAGTCTAGGTGACTGAACCCATAGTACGAAACGGGATCCTTGTCATTCGACCTTGGCCTTTGTGCCAATATATGATGCGGGTTCATGCCAGATAGTAACGGGGCTTTGTGCCTAGAATGGTTGCTTCGGGCCACGGGCTTCATGCCAATTAGTAAAAGAGCTTTGTGCTCGGAATGGCGGTTTCGGACCGCGATGGGGGAAAAGCCTGACAGGATCTAGAATTACTACGAGACGAGCGAGATGTGAAAGTATGAAATGAACGAAGGGATAAAGTATGAAATGGACATTAACGAAAGATAGTGATAAAGTACGAGGTGAACGTTAACGAAAGATAAGGATAAAGTACGAACGAGTAATAACGAATGAAATGATAAAATATGAAACAAACAAACACGTACGATAACGAATGAACATGTGTGATAGTAGAGGAAATGTTTTATGGAAAAGAGTATTTTTACGTATGATACGTATAAAGTATTTTGATACTTATAAAACTAGAACTCACTCAGCAACGCTGACTTTTATACATTTTTAGTTGGCAGGTAAAAGTTGATGAGGATGGCACGCAGGGAGGCTACTTGGCAGGGCAAGACTGGCATCCATTCACGCATGTTATTATTGTTGTTTTGTAATACAATCAGTGAAAGTTTCTTTTGTAGTTAAACCGTATTGTATTGCATAACAACAATAATTATTTATAAAACGAATGGTTTTTGTTAATGAATTCTGCTGTGATATTTTATGAAATGTATAATAATATGTATGCTTAGTGCTATAAATGACCAATTGTAAGGTGCTCGGGAATGGAACCTTACATAAATTGACATGTAAAATATGAATATAAAGTCTTTAAACATTGAACTTTCACCACCCGCTCACAATCCCCACACTTACCTTTTGCTTGTCCTCAAGGAAAGCTCAATGGTAATTTTAAAACTGTATTTATAAATACACATTAATAATCACTTATCATGGCTGAGTTAAGGTCCAAGGTCATACCCTTATTCACAAGACTTACATCATTCAATAGTGTAAGGCCCCGAATCCGGAAACCCCACAAATTGGCCATTTTGCATAAAACCTTATTTTTAGTTCAAACTGATAGAGTGTTATTTATTAAAGCAGCAGAAATATGAAAATGTTAATTATATAAATAAAACCAAAGCACCAACTTAGAGTCAAACCCAAATTTGAGCTAGAATTTCTTTATTTACAAATCATTGTCTTAACAATTTACTCATTTATTACTACCCCAAACATAAAAGCTGGTTGAATCTTTACAGGATGCTAGTCTTCACCCTCCAAGTAGCTTCTAATCAGGTCTTACCCTGAAACTTGATTTACCTGCCAAACAATCTAACATGCATACAAAAGTCAGCTTCGCTGAGTGAGTTCTAGTTTTATATAAGTAAGAAAATATAATCTTTTATCCTTTCATATATGAACACGCATACATCATACTACAAACAGTATTTACATCACATTAGGCACGTTCATTATCTTTCATTCTTTCATTACGTTTCACTTTATCATAGGCGAGATTTGCACAAAGCAAGATCTCCATGTTGATTGACAACTAATGTTAATCCCCGTCGGTACACGTTATCCATGGTCACTACCCCGGACCGTTGATCGATCCCCGTCGATACATGTTAGGATCTCAGCCTCTAGTTTGATCAATTAGATTGTGTTCACAGCGGATTTAGCATGAATATTAGCAATTAAAGCAAGAACATAAAGAATATTGCATGCAAACGAAAAGTAGATGTAGAGAGAATCATTCTGCCTTGAAGGAATAATATTCGTTTATTTCATGTTTCGGCATAGAATACATTCAGGTCACTGCCCTTTTATAGGCAAATGACCCATACCGTTGTCAGATTCCACTGACATTAAACAATTATTTAACTAACTACTGATAGAACACAACTACTGAAGATGTCACAACAGCTGACATCTTCTTACAAAATTTTCTAAGTGTTCTACCTGTTACAAGTACTGAAAAGGAAACTACTGAAAAGCTACAACGACTGAAGAACAAACTCTTCAGTCGTTTACAACTACTGAACTATAACAGCTGAAGAACAAACTCTTCAGCTGTTGTACAAACTACTGAAATGAAAAATATAAAATTACTGAAAAGAAAATAAACCATCACAACAACTGAAGAAGACTTCTTCAGCTGTTGTGACAAACTCTGAAACTTCAGCACTTTGGTCTTCAGACTTTGGTCTTCAGATGATTCATCAGCTGATGACTTCAGTAGTTGTCATCAGCTGGTGTCTTCAGTCATTGTCTTCAGACTTTATGCATCAGCAGTTGTTCATCAGTTCTTCAGTTCTCTAGACTTTGATCTTCAGTACTTGTCTTCAGTACTTGAAGTCTTCAGTACTTGTGTTTATCAGTACTTTAGACTTTAGTACTAGTCTTCAGTACTTTGGGATCTTCAGCTGTTGTACTTCAGTTCTTTGAACTTCAGCTATTGATTCTTTAGACTTTGTCAGAACAGCTGATGGGAGTCTTCAGCTGTTGTTGTGATGTCATGTGGGACTTAGAGGTTTTCCTGATCTTGGCTCATTGGTTCTTTTGGTCCAACAAACTCCCCCTGAACCAATGCAGCCAAAACCTCTAATTATTTGTTGTCCCACTTATTGTTGGCATAAAGATTGGTCTATTTCCTTCTGGATCAGATCAGAAGTTGACCCTAATAAGCACTGGCCTAGGAGAAGGTTTCTGGTATTTGTTTGGCTAAGTATGGATGGGAGCTCTGTTTTGGGGAATTGGACACAGAGCTGTTATCCCATCCATGAAACCTACCTCCCATGTACTAGCCTGTAGGATTCTCTGGTGTAGGCTCGGACAAAGATCATTTGTTCTTCTTTGGTCATGCCTTCATCCCCACCATCAAATAATCCTTCATGGCCGTACAGCTCTGAGACAAACTTGACCTGTTTGCTATTCTTGAGCTCAACTGTTGTGATTTGCCTATAAGCAAATTCATCTGGATGTCTGCCCTCTAGCAACAAGTTGAGCTCATCTTTGTGGAAGTTCTCAAGCTTCTTATAAACTAAGCCTTTCCTCACCATCCTGTTCTCCAACATCATTTCAGGAGGTTGCTTAGATTTATAAGCTTTCTCGAACTCATCCACAATTTCGCAGGGTGTTACTACAAGAGCCACTGTGATTACTTCATCTACAATCCTCTTCATCTGGCTCTTGTACCTCACAGGAATATCTTTCTTTGTGATCATGTGAGCCACCCTAGGATCAGGCCAAGTCCTCACTCTCTCTTTGTTATATTGGAAGGTTTGTTTGAGAGTGAAGAGTCTCAGAGCTTCTTTCTTCATATTCATGATAGAGGTAGAGGCAGCATATGCTTGGTCAATTGACTTAAGCATTTCAGCATCATGAAGCTGCTGCTGTGCCTCTTCCTCTATCTTCACCCTCACAGTGTCCATCTGTGAGGTGGGAGTGATGGTTTGGGATTTGGCTTTTGGTAGAGGAATGACTGCTGAAAGGGGCAGTCTGTCCTCCTCATCCTCCTCTTCTTCTTCTTGCAGCCTCAACACCCTTCTCTTCTTCTTCAAGGGTGGATCATTGGCTGCGGGTTTTGATGGTGAAGGGGTTGGTTTAGTGGGTTGTGGTTGGGTTGTTGGTGTGGGAATGTTGGCAGGCACTGCTAGTAACCTAGAGATAAGGGCTGGTTTGGTCTGTTTTACTAGCAGTGTCCTGTTCCCAGCACCTGCTTCAGAGAGGGCCTCAGCGACCAGTCCCTTAGTGAAATCACCAGCTGAACAGATCTTGGTGGTTATTGCCAAGAGTCTGTCCCTGGTCCATGCCTTGACATCAAGGACTGGTCTGCCCAGCTACTTCGAAGTGAACCTACTCATAGCCTCAAGTTTCTTTCTTTCCTCTTGGCTATAAGTAGTCCATCGGTACTCAATCTCTCTTCTCTCCATGTTCCTGATCTCTTGATGTAGCAAGGTAGTGTCCTTGTCAAAGCCTTGCCTGAACAGCTGTTCAATGACAGAGTCCATTGAACGGCTATGCTCAGCATCAGCCTCCTTGACAGGATCAGCACTCTCCCTCACCTCTCCTCTCTCCCTCACCTCTCCTCTCTTTTGATAAGTGACACTGAAATCCTTTTGGATTCCAGTCACTTCTTTTTCAGCTCTCTCCTCCTTCTCCCTCCCCTTCCCCTTGATCTCCTGAACCTTCTCCCTCTCAACCACCTCCTTTCTACCTACCTCTAGCTCCTCCTCTCCCTTCTTCCTCTTTCCTTGCACTGAGGTCTCCCCCTTTTTGGGTGCATTGGTTGGGGTTTGACTCTCAGCAAGGGCTTTAGCAACAGCAACCTCCACCAGAGGTTGGATATGTGGGAAGCCTCTCATCATTGGTTTTCATCACAATTTCTGTGATTATGGGTGTGATGAGAGGCAGGGATTTCTGGAGGATAGCATCTAGCTGCTCAGGGGGTTCTGACCCTGAGAGCTAGTGCGAGAAGCAGGGGCTGGTGGCTGAGTTTGTGGGAGTGGCTCAGTGTATGTGAGACCTTCGGGTGAAGGTGCCATCTGTGGGTTGGTGGTGGCAGATGGACTTCTATCTTGAGTCATTTGAGCAAGCAGCTCTTTGAGCCTACTTATCTCATCCTCTAAGATAGTGTTGTGAGCAACTACATCATAGAAGAAGCTCAGGTCATCATCAGTGGGAGCTGAATCACTTGACCTCCTGACTGTGTCAGGATATACATGCTCTGAGTGTGGCTCAGTAGTAGCATGTGCCCCTTTGTATTGGTACTGGGGACTTCCAGCCTCCGGATTGGATCCATCATCGGCAGTTGCCTCTGGTGAGGTCTTATTGCTTGTACCAGCTTCACCCTGCTCATGTGCTGATGCAGGGGAAGTGGCAGCCTCACCAGATCGTCCTATCTCCCAAGCCACACTGGGAGATTGGACATATGATTCTCTGTGTTGGGGGCTCCCACCAGCACTTGTATCCACCCTCTCTTCGGTTGGAGTCTCCCCAGTTGTAATAGGTTTCTGGGGAGAGGGTGGAGTGCTCAGGTGGGTCAACACTTTGGCAATCATTAGGGTTGGACTTTGTGGGGCGGCTTCTGTGGGAGATGGGCTAGAAGCAGAGTGAACATGGGGAGGAGTGTGCATTTCATGGCACTCTCCTCAAGTGAGAAAGACCCCAGATGTGTAGGTGCCCCAGTTGTGGTTGCATCAGGCTCCTGTTGAGAGGAAACCTGTGCGGTTGTGGTGGGTGGAGTCGTGGTAGCTGCTGGGAGAATCGAACCAGCAGCCACATCCTGCCTTTGTGTTGCAGGGGCATCCTTAGGGGACTCATTTCCCTGAGTAGCCTTTTTGGGCTTCTTGGCTTTTGGCTTGGTGAGGACTTTAGATTTGGAGGTGGAGGCTGTGGGTTCCTGCTGCGTGGGTTTTCGCAGCCGGCCAGCCTGTTTGAGTGTGTGGTCGGTGTTGTGACTGGAGTATACCTCGGCTAGAACAGCCATGGCAGGGACTCCAGTGCCAACAAGTCCCTCAGCTAGAAGCTGGCTTTGGATGATGGCCATTATAAACCGAGGATACAAGATCCAACGGTTAGAAAAGGGTTTTGTGGCCATATCCCTGAGTTCCCAAAATATAATATCAGTGAAGTTTAGGGGTTGTTTCTCAAGGATAGAATACAATACCTGTTGCCACCTTGTTGACATCTGGTCCCATGAAGAAGTTTTGGGAGCCAGACACACATTCACCATGTGGAAGATCAGTCGTTGGGGATCTGGGAAGTGTTTCTTCAACAAGGTGGTGGCTGAAAGGTCGCCCTGATAGTCATTGGTAGTGAAGCATAGATCGAGGGCGCCTTTGGGGTAGGAGGTTGGGTAGGTGGCATCCTCCAGCTTTAGGGTTTCTCGAATGGTAGCTGGAGAGATGACCACTTGGTGGTTGTTTACGGAGGACCGGAGAGAGACCTTGCCATCATTCTCTCCGGTTTGGACGATGATGTTCGTCCAGAACTCGGATAGGGAGTCGGTGTATATGGTGGGGTTGAGGAGGAATGCCGTCTGGTATTGTGAGTCGGTCATCAGATCGACGACATATGGAACTTGGCCCAGAATGGCGGTTTGGTGAGATGAGCGACACAGTTGTGTCGAGGTTTGAGTTGCATGGCCGCTATTAATGGTGTATAGGAATTTCAGAGGTTTTTGAAAAGTTAGTTCAAGTGAGAATGAAAAGCTCTGAAGGTTGGGTATTTATAGGGTATGGCAAAGGCTGAAAGAAAACTACTGAAGGTTTGGTGTTAGTTATCAGTTGTCGAAACTACTGATGACGTGGTTTTAACCTTCAGTGGTTGTAACATCTGAGGACTTGGTGTTAGTCTTCAGTAGATGAAACTACTGAAACCTTGGTTTTGTCCTTCAGATGTTGTAAACGGCTGAAGACTTATCGTCAGTCTTCAGTAGTTAAAAACTACTGAGGACCTAGTTTTCATCTTCAGACGTTGTAACAACTTAAGACTTGGTGTTAGCCTTCAGTAGTTGTGAACTACTGATATCAGTAGTTGTGAACTACTGAAGACATGGTATTGCTTCAGTTGTTGTAAACAACTGAGGACGTGGTGTTAGTCATCAGTAGTTGTGAAACTACTGAAGACATGGTTTTGTCCTTAGTTGTTTGGGTATGAAACAGCAGCTGTTGGCATCAGCTGAAGAGTAAAATTACTCATCAGCTGTTTCCATCAAATCAGTTGTTTCATGCTGACCTCCACATTTACTCATCACTCTTTGGCTGACTTTTAGATGTTTCATTGACCCTTCAGCTCTTGTGAGTATTTATGCCTTCAGCTCTTGTGATCAGATGTTCACAAGTGCTGATGAAATACTCAGAGCTGGTGAACAAATTTTGTCTTCAGTACTTGTGTAAATTACACATCAATACTTATAAACAAAATTTGTTCTTCAGTACTTATTTGTTTGAAAATGATACATCAGTAGTTGTAATCCACCTCACTACATCAGTTGTTTTCAACAAATAATGTACATCAGTACTTTGAAGCCTTTTAGTCTTCAGTAGTTACGAAAATGCTGAAGACTAAATTACTTATCAGTACTTATATTTGACCTTTTCATACTAATGCTCATCAGTATTTGTGAACTGAAAGCATCAGTATTGGTCAAATTATTCTAGCTGCAGCATACCAAGCCTTAGTACCAAGTTTTGAAATGTGGCACTATCTAAAGGCTTAGTAAATATATCTGCAAGCTCATCAGCACTAGGCACAAACTTTGGATCAATCAGACCTTTTTCATAGCAATCCCTAATAAAATGATGTCTGATCTCTATATGTTTGGTCCTAGAGTGTTGGACTGGATTTTTGACAATGCAAAGTGCTGAAGCGCTATCCATTAATAATGGAGTCTTAGTCTCTGTAATGCCATAATCCAAGAGTTGGTTCTGAAGCCAGAGTATCTGAGATGTACAACTTGCAGCAGCAATGTACTCAGCTTCAGCAGTGGATGTAGCAATTGATGTTTGTTTCTTACTCTGCCAAGAAACTAAACAATTGCCTAGGAATTGGCAACCACCAGAAGTGGATTTTCTGGTGACTTTGCATCCTGCATAGTCACTATCAGAGAAAGCAACTAATTTGCAAGAATGCCCAGTTGAATACCAAAGACCTAGTGATTGGGTACCTTGCAGATATCTAAAGATCCTTTTGACTGCAATCAAATTGGATTCTTTAGGTGCAGCCTGAAATCTAGCACAAACACATGTTGCAAACATGATGTCTGGTCTAGAAGCTGTAAGGTACATCAAGGACCCAATCATACATCTGTAAAGGGTTTCATCAACCGCTTTACCTTTCTGATCTACATCTAGTTGTGTGATGCTGCTCATGGGAGTAGAACAGGGCTTACAGGTTTGTAAATCAAACTTATTCAACAACTCTTTGGTGTATTTGGACTGATGGATGAAAATTCCATCATCCCTTTGTTTGATTTGCAAACCTAGAAAGAACTGTAATTCCCCCATAGCACTCATTTCAAACTTTTGCTTCATGAGCATTGTAAATTCATCACACAACTTTAGATCAGAGGATGCAAAGATGATGTCATCTACATAAATTTGAACAAGGAGCTTATGTTGTCCCACAGTCTTAATGAATAAGGTTTTATCAATGGTGCCTCTAGTGAACTTATTCTGTAAAAGAAAAGTTGAGAGTGTCTCATACCAAGCTCTAGGAGCTTGCTTCAGCCCATAAAGAGCCTTATCAAGCTTGTACACCCATCAGGATGTTTGTTGTCCTCAAAGCCTGGTGGTTGACACACATAAACTTCTTCTTTTATTTTTCCATATAAGAAGGCACTTTTGACATCCATTTGATAAACCTTAAGACTGTGAAAGGCAGCATAAGCTAAGAACAGTCTGATTGCTTCCAGTCTTGCCACAGGAGCAAAGGTCTCATCATAATCGATGTCTTCCTCTTGTGCAAATCCTTGGACAACCAGCCTGGCCTTGTTCTTGACAATTTGGCCCTTATCATTTGTTTTGTTCCTGAATACCCATTTGGTGCCTATTGCACACTTCCCTTGGGGTAAAGGAACAAGCTCCCACACTTGCTGTTTCTTGAACTGAAGAAGCTCAAGCTGCATTGCTTCAACCCATCCATTGTCTCTTAAAGCAACATGATAGTTCTTTGGCTCTTGCTGACTGATGAAGAGAGCATAGAAGCAGAAATTGGACAATTGATTCCTGGTTGAAACTCCAGCATTGATATCACCAATGATTTGAGATGTGGGGTGATTCTTCAGCTCTTGATAGACTATAATGTCAGTGCAAGTGTTTGTAGGACTTTCAGCAACAAATGGTGATGGAGATTCCTGAAACCATGTAGGAGATGGCAGCTCAAATGAAGTAGAGCTTGCAGAAATCTCATCAGCATTTGTTGTGGATGGGGCTGCTGAAGCTACAGGAGCATCAGGTTTAGTGAACTCAGGCAGTTGTCACTAAACCTGAAGAGGTGAGTACTGACTACATCATCATCAGTACCACCAGGTGGAGAACTGTTGACAGGCTCAACAGCTGGAGGTTGATAAGGAACATATTGCAGTATGTCCAGATCAAACAGCTCCACAGGGTTTTGTGGAATCTTGTCCTTTGGAGATTCATTGAACTTAACATGCAGAGTTTCTTCAACCACTTTTGTCCTACAGTTGAAGACTCTGTATGCCTTGCAAGTTGATGAATAACCAACAAAATACCCTGCATCCACCTTACTAGCAAATTTCTGGAGTGGGTTGCTAGTGTTGAGAATAAAACATGGACACCCAAAGGCTTAAAGAATGAAATTAGAGGAGCCAAATGATGAAGAATTTCATAAGGAGTCTTCATCAACCTCTTATTCACTAAAGTTCTATTTTGTACATAGCAAGCTGTATTGACAGCTGTATTGACAGCTTCAGCCCAAAAGGTCAGTGGCAATCCTGAGTCAGCCAACATTGACCTTGCAGCTTCAATGAGAGTCCTGTTCTTTCTCTCCACCACTCCATTCTGCTCAGGAGTTCTAGGAATACTAAACTGCCTCTTAATTCCCTTGGACAGGTAGAAGTCATCAAGTGTGTGGTTTCTAAATTCTGTTCCATTGTCACTCCTCACACACTTGACCTGTAGGGAATACTGCTTTTCTACAAATAACACAAAGTTCATGATAGTCTTGGCTGCTTCATCCTTGGAGTGCAAGAAGAAAGTCCATACAAACCTGGAATAATCATCCACAATTACCAGGCAGTATTTCTTCTTTGCCATGCTCATCACTCTGACAGGACCAAAGAGATCCATGTGCAGGAGCTGCAAGCAGGCAGTGGACTTTGGTTCTTCTATTGAAGGAATGAAATTTGTGTTGTTTTCCTTTTAAGCAAGCAGTGCAGTTGTCTTCACACTTGAACTCCTTCAAAGGCAATCCTCTTACTAAACCATGGCTTATCAACTGATTCATGTTCTTGAAATTAACATGCCCCAGCCTTCTATGCCATAGAGTAGACTCTTGAGGAGATGCCTTGGAGAATAGGCAAGGATGGCCTTTTAGATCTATCTTTTTGGAAAGATCTAAGGCATACACTCTTCCTGTCCTGTTGGCCTTCAGGAGAGTGTATTCATCCAACACCTTGTCAATCAAATTTAGAACTTTGGATGACAGAATCCGACAGTTCTTGCTTGTGAAAAGGGCAATATGGCCTTTATCACACATTTGACTGACACTCAAGAGGTTGTACTTGAGATTCTCCACATGGTTAACATCATCAAACCTTATTTCCCCATTGGAAACAAAGCCTTTTCCGATGATGTAACCCTTTGCATCATTGCCAAAGGAGACAAATCCCTTCTTTCCTTGAGAGTAGTCATTAAGAAGGGAGCTGCTTCCTGTCATGCGCATAGATCCTCCACTGTCTACATACCAGATGCTTCTTTGGCATGTTGAAGAACCCTGCAATCATAACCACATGTTAGTTAGTTTTAGAGACCCAAACCTGTTTGGTTTTGGGTCTGTTCTCAACTATAGGTGCAGTACTAACAGGTGTGTTATGTGTAACAGCCTGAGGTGAAGAAGATGGTGTAGAAGAGGAACCCTTTGGCTTGGACTTCCTTTTCTGTGGTTTCAACACAGGAGCATCTAAATGGTTGACTCTTCCCATTAGATGCTGAACCATCATCACCAGTTGTGTCTGACTTTGTGATAAAGCTTTCAGCTCTTCAGACACACTGGAGTTTGCTGATGATGGATTCCTATGTTGTACCATCTTTTTCTGAGCAGCCTTAGCTGTTGCCTGAGTATTCCCTACTTTCTTTTTAGATTTAGCTTTGGGCTTAGGGATTTCAGGCTTTGATGTTGCTAGTACAAACTTGGTTTCAAACTCATTTTTCATTTTCTTTATTTGCTCTTTAATTTCCTCCTGTTGTTTGAGTTTGGAACCCCTTTTGTACCAGCAATCATCAGTAAGATGATTGAACAAGCCACATATCTCATATGGCTTCTTCTTCATCTTGTGTTGATCATCAAACAAAGAAGATGAAACTGCTGAAGACTTGTTCTTCAGCTGTTTGTTATCAGTACTAGCAGTTTTCTTCCCTTTAGTAGCTGCTTTCCTGACCTCTTCTTTAGTTGTCTTCAAACCTTTTCTACTGTCAGTTTTCTTCTCTTCAGTGCTGGCAGTAGTTGAGGTTTGAACTTCAAGTGTTATCACTTGCTCTCTAGTACTTTCAGTACTTCTAGAGACAACACCTGAGTTGATCAACTTTTTGATCATGTGACAGTCAGCATTTGAACCATCAGCTCTTGTAGCATCTACTGATTGGTTGCTGACTTCTATCTTGATGATGCTGAATCAGAAGATAGTAGGTCACATGATGAGAAGGATTGGTTATTGCTCTCTCCATCAGATTCAACTTCTGCTCTTAAAGTGAAATCTGTAGGAGGAGCAGTGTGATTATAACCAATCCCAAACTTCACATTGGAAGCTGATTGCTTCTTAAGAAGCATTTCAAAACCCTTGCATGATTGCACCCATCGATCACACTCTACTTGGGTGTTTGCAAGAGTTTCCTTGAGGTCTCTGTACTTCTCTAGAAGTACATCTTCCCTAGCTTTACCATCTTTGATTTGGCATTTAAGCTTGTAAATCTCATCATTTTTCTCTTTTAGTACAACCTCAAAATCAGCTTTTCTTTTGGAAATAGTGTGCTCTAGCTCAAGATTTTTATCTATTAAAGCTACATTTGCTTCTCTAATAGAAGCAAATGCTGCTATGCATGATTCAGAACAAAGCTTGGCTTTGGCCTCAGATGATACCTATGATGAGGCATTGGATGATGACCCCTCAGCAGACTCAAGGGCCATCAGAGCAAGATTTCCAAAAGGACTATCACCACCATGTTGACCAGCACCTTGGAGTAGTTGTTCCTGGCCAGATAGATCATCTGGTAGACTACTCCAGTCAACAACTCCTGGGGTGAAGAAGCTGTGTTGTTGAGGTTGTGTTTGATGATGAGATGGGGAAGATTGAGGCTCAGGAAGAGCTTGTGGTGGTTGAGCCAAAGGTGCTTGAGTTTGACTGGACTGAGGCATGTAGTAGCAGGGATAAGAGTATGGCATATACCCCTGAGGCATAAAATAAGCAGGTGATGCCTGTGCTTGTGATGGATGACCAGAACTGGAGGAAGGTTGCCCTCTGTGTTGTGAGCTATTGCTTGGAAAAGTCACAAAGGGTGCAGAGGAGTTAGATCCAGATGATCTACACTCTCTAGCAAAGTGTCCAAGCCTTTAGCACTTGTGACACCTCAACTTGCTCTTGTCAAAACCAACTTTGGTTTTGCCAGAGAGACCAGGGAATTTCCTACCAGTTCTTTTGTAGAACTTTTGAGATCTGATATTGATCATTGCCATTTGGCTCAAAATATCCATCTCCTCCAGATCATCATCTGGAATGCCCTTCAAATCATCCATCAAGAAGCACCAGTTATCACTGCAGCCTCCTGAACTACTACCTACACCAACAAAAGCTTGTTCTGAGTTGGTAGAGAAATCAATATGCTCATCATAAGAACTTTCTGATGAAGCATATTCTGACTCCTGACTTATCAAGGCAGCATTGCCTTGAATAAAGTCATCAGTGAGCTTGCTAGAAGTGGACAACTTCCTCTTTTGCTCTATCTCTCTCTCAAAAGTGAGCAGTTTCCCATGAAGTTGGGTGAGAGATAGAGTTTCTAGATTTGCACTGGAGCGTAGGACAATGGTATAAGTGTCCCATCTCTCAGGCAGTGATCTAAGGAACCTATTGTTCATCTGGCTGTTGGAGTACTCTTGTTTGACCATCTTCAGCTCAGAAATCAAACAAGAGAACCGCTCAAACTGCTGGGTCAGAGTCTCACCCTTTCTATATGAGAATGTCTCATATTGTTGGGCGAGGATTTCCCTATTGTTTGCTAAGACCGAATCAGTTCCTCCAAATTGTTCCTTTAGAGCAACCCATAGGTCATGAGCAGTTTCATGATGCAAGAGCCCTGAGTAAATCTCATTTGGAATAGCCATGGCTAAAATTCCATGGGCTCTAGCATCAATCTCGAACAGCTTTAGATCTTCGTCCGAATATTGTTCAGGTTTCTTTGGAACCTGTTCATTTGATTCAGGGACGCTCACCATAGGCTTGTATGGTCCATGCACCACTGACTTCCAACAACCAGCACTGTTGACAGACAAGTGGTGAAGCATACGTCTTTGCCATATGTTGTACTCATTCCTCACAAGCATCGGAGGCTTGGTTGAGGAACCAGTATTGTGAGGATCGTTTGTTGGTGTAGTCATCTCAGTTATTAGTCAAACTCAAGTTTAAACAAAACAAATATAGCTCAAAACCACCAGAGAACCTCAAGTTTTTGGCCAGAAACAGCAGAATCTCTCTCTCTACAGCTAATTCTTGCAAATTGCTAATTCGATCAAACTTAGAGATCAAAAGAGCAGTTTCAAATGATCAATAGTGAAATCGATCAATGATTAACCAGCTCTGATACCATTTGTTAGGATCTCAGCCTCTAGTTTGATCAATTAGATTGTGTTCACAGTGGATTTAGCATGAATATTAGCAATTAAAGCAAGAACATAAAGAATATTGCATGCAAACCAAAAGTAGATGTAGAGAGAATAATTCTGCCTTGAAGGAATAATATTCGTTTCCACTGACATTAAACAATTATTTAACTAACTACTGATAGAACACAACTACTGAAGATGTCACAACAGCTGACATCTTCTTACAAATTTCTTAAGTGTTCTACCTGTTACAAGTACTGAAAAGGAAACTACTGAAAAGCTACAACGACTGAAGAACAAACTCTTCAGTCGTTTACAACTACTGAACTATAACAGCTGAAGAATAAACTCTTCAGCTGTTGTACAAACTACTGAAATGAAAAATATAAAACTACTGAAAAGAAAATAAACCATCACAACAACTGAAGAAGACTTCTTCAGCTGTTATGACAAACTCTGAAACTTCAGCACTTTGGTCTTCAGACTTTGGTCTTCAGATGATTCATCAGCTGATGACTTCAGTAGTTGTCATCAGCTGGTGTCTTCAGTCGTTGTCTTCAGACTTTGTGCATCAGCAGTTGTTCATCAGTTCTTCAGTTCTTCAGACTTTGATCTTCAGCACTTGTCTTCAGTACTTGAAGTCTTCAGTACTTGTGTTTATAAGTACTTTAGACTTCAGTACTTGTCTTCAGTACTTTGGGATCTTCAGCTGTTGTACTTCAGTTCTTTGAACTTCAGCTGTTGATTCTTCAGACTTTGTCAGAACAGCTGATGGGAGTCTTCAGCTGTTGTTGTGATGTCATGTGGGACTTAGAGGTTTTCCTGATCTTGGCTCATTGGTTCTTTTGGTCCAACAATACACATCTTCATGGTAGCTTCCCCCGACAGTTGATCCACACTGCTAGGCACATAGCCCGCTCATGAATACGGATCCATCATCATACATCAGACTCACATAAGTGAAGTCTATCATAGTGCTTGCAAGACTTTTCATCATCAAAGGGCCCGGGGGTAACATTTGTTAAGTTCCACTTCTCATTAGTATCATCTTTCACTTAATATATACAGTACTTTTCTTATTATGTACACACATACCAAGTACTAGTCATCATAACGTGTAACCGTATCTATTTAATTATCACATTTTTCTTTAGATCATTCTACCTATAGGCAATAAATATACGTAATTCACAGATATTACTTTATCAAATCATATAACGAATTATTTAAAAATAATCTTAATTATAAATCATATGGTATGTATGTCAGCCCCAAAATAGTAAAGCATGTATAAAAGAGGGGGATCTAGATCTCACCAAGATAGCCGGAAGCCGAAAACCCTAAGAGAAAATCCAAGAAGCACCACATTATAAAGCCAATTTCGCCAAGCCCTCCCCAGCGAAACTAGAGTTTCGCTGAATCCGTTCTTAGCGAATCTACTCTTTTGCCCGACAGATTCGCTTAACTTTCGTTAGGACTTTGGTTATTTCACCATTAATCATCATAATTTATAACATCCCCCTTTATCATTCTCATATCATCATCATCACATAACATCATTGACACTACCAACACAATGAGCCGAAACCATATTCGTCTAAACCTTCTTAGCGAACTTATATGTTCGCTTTATACATCCCAGCGAAACTATTCTTTTACCTAGCAACTGGGCACGGGTGTGAACTCTCGTTCACAAAGTCTCCTGGTACATAGATAAGTTCGCTCGACGAACAGTGAGCCAGAATCATCATTATCAAACCATCACCATAACATATCTATTGTCGAACCATTATCATAACACATCTATGGTCAATACATTACCATCATCAAACTATAATCCTAATATCATCATCATCAATCTATCATCACCATCACTATGAATCACCAATCCATCATGTACCACCATGGTTGACTGTTTTCTACTACCACAAACCTTGTAGATCGGGCTACTAGAGGCATGTATAAGCCTAGATCTGTAGGTTTACAGCTCACCGGGGTTGTCGGGGCCACCAGAATGCGACTTCCACCACCAAACAACTCCACAATCACCACCTGCCATTACCGCTGCATTATCACCGTAGCACCAACCCAACCGACAACCTAAACCATAATAACCACCAGCCATTACCGCTTCCACCATGAACACCCCAACCACAGCCTACACCACCGCGACCACCATCACCGCGACTTTGTCACCGCGGCACCACCCATAGCCACCATCGTGAGCTGGCGGGGCTTATCCGGGGGGGGGCCTGTCATGAGCTTCAAATCGGAGAAAGGGGAAGAAAGGGGTCACCATCATCACTAAATCATCATCATCATCGAACCTCTTGCTCCAACCGATCTTCATCGTAACACCACCGTCGCCCTGCACAGAACCAGGGGGAGGGGTTCGATTGGGGTTGGGATACAGCTGCCGAGAGGGGGGTGTGAGGTTGCTTCTTTGATCGCTTGGCCGAGGCAGGCTCGGAACTCCGACCGTAGCCACAAAGTCGCCGGAGGGGGAAGGGGAAAGGAGGTCGCTCGGTTGGGAAGGGGAAGAAGAAGAGTAGCGGCTGATTTGGGGAAGAAGGGGGGGCTTAGTGTTTATTTTATAATTTCATAAATTGTCTATTTTTGTCCCTCAACTCCACAAACATTTAATTTTGGCCCTCAACATGTAAACTTGATCCTATTTCTCCAAGTTTGAGTCCTTAATATCACTACCGTTATCATTTGCTAATTTGGTATACATCCGATAGAAATTTGGGGCGTTACAAGTCTATCCCCCTTATTTAGGTTTCGTCCTCGAAACCTGTTGGTCCTTATACAACGTGGGATGATACTTTCTCAATCACCACCAATTCTCATGTTGCTTTTAAACATTTTCCACACACACCATATAAGGTATGATCTTCTTTAGACGTCTACACATAGCCTTTGCAACCTTCAAACATCCCAACGCATTACTCTTATGGATCAATTTCATTAACGCAAACATTATGACTATGAACCCTAATTCATGAGTAAGTATATTATTATCTTGTATTTAACCTTGTGAACAACATAACCATTGTTTTGCAATGTTGTATTGAATATATATATATATTCAGTCAGATCTTTGTATGGAACACATGGTTCTTGGTTTTCGACACTACTGATAACATTATCACCAAGGCTCATGTTAACCTTCCTTATTTAGTTCATGTTCACATTTATTAACTAACTTCTCACTCAGACTTGGTGTCATTTCTTGTGAACCTTACCAAGGGCAAGATTATCTTCAAGAAGTACTGAACAAACTGTATGTAGTAATCCGTCACTTCCGTAAGCTATAGATTTCTAACATCATCCTTGGGGAACTTTTTACATTACTGCTTCAATTTTATCAATTCTATCATGATTTCAAGAATTATACTAAACATGACTAGAACATTCACTCTAGGAATGTTGCTCATAAATTATCTTCCATCTTGTCCTTGACACCTCGCGGATGTGACATGAATGGCCTCCCTTACTCTTGGAGTTGATGAGTATGTCCTCTATAATCACTATCACTAACCCATTGAACATCGATCAGTAACCCTATTCATTTAGTCCATAAATACTGCAAGGAAACTCATAGTATCCAAACCGTGACTGAAATGTTATCTTTAAAGTGTCATGCTCTTCAACCTGTAGTTGTTGATGATCCAACCTACCGTCGATTAGTGAAAACCAACTTGCCTCTTGCAAATGGTGGAATGGTTTGTCAACTCAAGGTCATAGTTGCTCACCGTTCATCATCAGCTTATTCAGCCATCTGCGGTCCTCACACGTCTACCTTCCTCGATCTTCTTTTGTGATAACACCGAAGTATTATCTAGGTGAACTAATCAATCTGACCCTTTATCAAGGATGTCTTAAATCTATATCATTAACTCTTTCATTCCTGACAAAACCATCGGTACGGTGACAGGACTACAAGCTGAGTTCCAGAAGACAAGTTGATCTCAAACTCTTTCTTCTAACTCTGAGAAGGTCCTCCGGGGTCACATTAGGAAGGCACGCTCTATAGCTACGTCTGTCAACTTTAAGACTTCGCCCTTAGCATCTTTTATTTACATAGGATATGCTCCTCAACCTTGTTTCATAAACTTTTCTATCTTATTATTAGGATCATCCCTGAAATCATGCAAATCCTAATTATCATAAGTCATGACCATACTTCTATCATGTACGAACCAACGGGTCATATTTCCATGTTGTGCAGTATCAGTCCCGTATGCAGCTAGTCAATTCATATCCAAGACCATGTCACATCCAATTAGGGTAGTAACATGCAATCCAGAAGAAGGCCCTAACTTTCCATTACTATTTACAGTCATTTACAGACACTTCTATCCAAATAGCTTTACTAAAGGTAGTTCTTACATTATCACTTTACCTTCTTAAAACATCTCATCAATTATTTAAGCTGCCTACAAGATTCGGACTACTAACGTTATCGTTCAAGGCAATGGTCCAGATCATGACGAGTATTTTAAGTTTTCATCTCTATCGGTAATTCCTTGCTGAAACACCATGCAAAGAAATACTCATCTGAAGAAACCTATTCCCATGGAGATCTTGTAACTTAAACCGTTAACTCTCCTCACTTGTGAGTTAGCCCATGGGTACAACACTTCTGAATTCCTGGTTACAAGTCTAGAACTTTATTATATGTTTTTACTGGTATCGCTGTCAAGTCTCTAATGGTCTCATCGGGGAATCACACACCTCGTACACATCTGTCAACTTTCCACTTCCTATAAGATTCAGAATGTCAATATGGTCTGTCAAGGCAAGTTCAGATCATAACAAGTTTCGTAAGTTTTTAATAACAGTGGCCAGTTGTGATTAACTACTTACAGAACTTCTTATGTCCTAAACTCTCCTATCCTGAACCACGCTAACACTCAAACCTACTATCGCTATTCTATGCACATATAGATCACATAAGTTCAAGTAAGCAAAACAATTAATGTTATCATACCCTATCCTTGATTCTAACTTCTGTAACAAGGCACTACCTATCAGAATAGCATTTACAAGATATTTCATTACCTCTTGGCATGGAGCTTCTTGGACTGGCATCCTTTTATTTGGTCCCATTTTCTGTTTAAGTTTAGGTTTATAAATTAGTTTTCCCCAAATCTCTTAAACTTTGGCTCTGATACCAACTTGTAAGGCCCCGAATCCGGAAACCCCACAAATTGGCCATTTTGCATAAAACCTTATTTTTAGTTCAAACTGATAGAGTGTTATTTATTAAAGCAGCGGAAATATGAAAATGTTAATTATATAAATAAAACCAAAGCACCAACTTAGAGTCAAACCCAAATTTGAGCAAGAATTTCTTTATTTACAAATCATTGTCTTAATAATTTACTCATTTATTACTACCCGAAACATAAAAGCTGGTTGAATCTTTACAGGATGCCAGTCTTCAACCTCCAAGTAGCTCCTAATCAGGTCTTACCCTGAAACTTGATTTACCTGCCAAACAATCTAACATACATAAAAATGTCAGCTTCGCTGAGTGAGTTCTAGTTTTATATAAGTAAGAAAATATAATCTTTTATCCTTTCATATAATGAACACGCATACATCATACTACAAAGAGTATTTACATCACATTAGACAGGTTCATTATCTTTCATTCTTTCATTACGTTTCACTTCATCATAGGCGAGATTTGCACAAAGCAAGATCTCCATGTTGATTGACAACTAATGTCAATCCCCGTCGGTACACGTTATCCATCGTCACTACCCCCGACGGTTGATCGATCCCCGTCGATACACATCTTCATGGTAGCTTCCCCCGACAGTTGATCCACACTGCTAGGCACATAGCCCGCTCATGAATACAGATCCATCATCATACATTAGACTCACATAAGTGAAGTCTATCATAGTGCTTGCAAGACTTTTCATCATCAAACGGGCCCGGGGGTAACATTTGTTAAGTTCCACTTCTCATTAGTATCATCTTTCACTTAATATATATAGTACTTAGCTTATTATGTACACACATACCAAGTACTAGTCATCATAACGCGTAACCGTATCTATTTAATTGTCATATTTTTCTTTAGATCATTCTACCTATAGGCAATAAATATACGTAATTCACAGTTATTACTTTATCAAATCATATAACGAATTATTTAAAAATAATCTTAATTATAAATCATATGGTATGTATGTCAGCCCCAAAATAGTAAAGCATGTATAAAAGAGGGGGATCTAGATCTCACCTAGATAGCCGGAAGCCGAAAACCCTAAGAGAAAATCCAAGAAGTACCACATTGTAAAGCCAATTTCGCCAAGCCCTCCCCAGCGAAACTACAGTTTCGCTGAATCCGTTCTTAGCGAATCTACTCTTTTGCCTGACAGATTCGCCTAACTTTCGTTAGGACTTTGGTTATTTCACCATTAATCATCATAATTTATAACATCCCCCTTTATCATTCTCATATCATCATCATCACATAACATCATTGACACTACCAACACAATGAGCCGAAACCATAATCGTCTAAACCTTCTCAGCGAACTTATATATTCGCTTTATACATCCCAGCGAAACTATTATTTTACCTAGCAACTGGGCACGGGTGTGAACTCTCGTTCACAAAGTCTCCTGGTACTTAGATAAGTTCGCTCGACGAACAGTGAGCCAGAATCATCATCATCAAACCATCACCATAACATATCTATTGTCGAGCCATTATCATAACACATCTATCGTCAATACATTACCATCATCAAACTATAATCCTAATATCATCATCATCAATCTATCATCACCATCACTATGAATCATCAATCCATCGTGTACCACCATGGTTGACTGTTTTCTACTACCACAAACCTTGTAGATCGGGCTACTAGAGGCATGTATAAGCCTAGATCTGCAGGTTTACAGCTCACCGGGGTTGTTGGGGCCACCAGAATGCGACTTCCGCCACCAAACAGCTCCACAATCACCACCTGCCATTACCGCTGCATTATCACCATAGCACCAACCCAACCGACAACCTAAACCATAATAACCACCAGCCATTACCGCTTCCACCATGAACACCCCAACCATAGCCTACACCGCCGCGACCACTATCACCGTGACTTTGTCACCGCGGCACCACCCATAGCCACCATCGTGAGCTGACGGGGCTTATCCGGGGGGCCCTGTCGTGAGCTTCAAATCGGAGAAAGGGGAAGAAAGGGGGTCACCATCATCACTAAATCATCATCATCATCGAACCTCCTGCTCCAACCGATCTTCATCGTAACACCACCGTCGCCCTGCACAGAACCAGGGGGAGGGGTTCGATTGGGGTTGGGATGCAGCTGCCGAGAGGGGGGTGTGAGGTTGCTTCTTTGATCGCTCGGCCGAGGCAGGCCCGGAACTCCGACCGTAGCCACAAAGTCGCCGGAGGGGGAAAGGGGAAGGGAGGTCGCTCGGTTGGGAAGGGGAAGAAGAAGAGTAGCGGCTAATTTGGGGAAGAAGGGGGGGGGGGCTTAGGGTTTATTTTATAATTTCATAAATTGTCTATTTTTGTCCCTCAACTCCACAAACATTTAATTTTGGCCCTCAACATGTAAACTTGATCCTATTTCTCCAAGTTTGAGTCCTTAATATCGCTAGCGTTATCATTTGCTAATTTGGTATACATCCGATAGAAATTTGGGGCGTTACAAATAGATTTGCATTCTAGCAATTTAATTATATTCAAGTAAACCAGGAATTCACCTAACTAAGCTTAAAGTACTGTTGATTTTTAGTCTCACGCACACACCCCTCACAATAATTCATTCTTCTTAGTTTATATCTTGACTAGTAAATATGTATTAATGTACTCACTCAATACGCCACTATACTATCTTTTTCAGATAAACTTGTACAACAATCACACCTTCACCATTTGCATAAACCTTGCACATATCTAAAGGACTTACGAGTTTTTAGTTGTAGGTAACGGTAGGAGATTTTTGGCTTTTAATAGTGGCTAACACAAATAAAAATATAAACCAGACTGTTAAACCATGATTATTAATATGACTAACAAAGTTAGATATATTCTAAACAACTTCTCTTTCTTTTTTTTTCAATTTCATTTTCTTCCTTTTTTGTTTTTATCATTATTATTATTTTTTTATTTAAGCTCAACTTTGGATCTTTCTTTACTTTGAATGGTTTCATGGTCAGTTATCAACCAAGAACTTTGACTTTATGCATTGGGCAAAACGAAAGAATGTGTTCAAGGCTCGACATGACTACTAATGGTTAGGACGGATAACAGTAAACAAAAGTCAACAAATAAAAGGGGGTTCCTAGATTGCCTTTGTTATTTATGTGCAAACATATTGCTTATGGTCTTGGCATGTACCAAGCAATACAAGTTCTGCAACAACTGTAGTATATGGCCTATCCTCAACAATTGAATGATTATATAATTGTGTTTTAGAAATAGGCTCAAAATCTCACCAAGTAAGAATTTAGGCTACTGATATACACATGAGTTTCTTATATCAAAAGTTTGTTAACCCTAATCACACATCCTTAACATTTTCAAAAATGACCCGCTAGAAATACTTTATCCTGCAACTTACCATGACCTAGGATCTACACCAATCTTTTAATAAGCAACAAGCTAGTGATTTACATAGTAAGCTTTAGTATTTAAACACAATAAACTTCACATGATTTTCAAAAAGATTTAAATTTTTTAACTTTTTCTGAAAGCTTTTACCAAATCCCATCATCCCCATACTTGAGATTTACATTACCCCCAATGCACTAATTAAATATTACTATTGGTGTGGAAAAACATGAATTTTAAGATCAGACTCGATCTTATCATATTCACAAACCCTTAACAATTATTCGAGGACTCACCATCATTAACCAAAAATAAAAATTAACTACACATTAACTATTTTAACAATTAATAAGGGAAACAAATACACATGGTTACGTCTTTATGGCAAGTCCTTCACTTGTACTAGTGTTCTTCAATATCTCGTCCACTAACGCACAAAACTAGTAAAACCCGTATGGAAATGAACTTCCCACTTCATGATTAACACCTCACATTTAAATCAATAATGCATCCCCTTCCCCACACTTAAGCATTACATTGTCCTTAATGTAACTTTTAAGTGAAAATTTTATTAAAAGTAGTTAACTTAAAATAAATATTAATCAAATCACTTTAATGATAAAAGTCCTAAACTCACTTTTGTAGGAATAATGGTTACATTATCATATGCAACAGCCTTTTAAACTATTCAATAAACCTAGGTGGACGAGTGTAGTCTTGTTAGGATTTCTACTGAACACACCCACAAAGTTCTTAAAATAAAATAAAATAAAATCATAAATAAAAAAAATTCTGAAAAAACGCAAAATACCACGGGTTGCCTCCCAAGTATCATTAAGTTTTAGTTCTTTAGCCATACCATACATGTCAACACTCATGGTGGTCGAATAGGGTGCTTTCCTCCAGAATTTTCAAAGTGGATTTTTTTAAATGATACGGTAGGTTTTTGTAAATCGCTCCATTTTCTTCCAAACACCATTTCCATAACTAGGACATTCACAAGATCAGGTGGATCATTGTGTCCACCTTCTTCACCAAATATTTACTTTTCCTTAGATCTACAAGCTTAGCCCTGTCATGTTTAAAACTAATCTCCAAAGTGGCGTCCTCGCTTATATGTGGAATATAAGGAGGAACACGCTCGTTAGTAATACTTGTCTCACTAGGTTCACTATTAACGAAATAATTGGTAGACTTGGAAAATACATTAAAACGCAACTTGAGGGTTTCTAAAGTCATGTCAATTGTTCTGTATCGGCAGTTAATTTGAGCATTTATTACTTGAGGTTATTCCCACATCCTATGGCATGCATAATCACGTACCATAAAATCCACATGGTAGAAAAATTCTCCCAATTTGATTACTACATCACTCACCATCCCCCGAGGATGTTTATGGTTGAGTCGGCTAACACCACAATGGTGTCAACTTCTTTGAGATGGACAAACTCATATTGATCATACAACATACGTTGTAAGATGCTGACACCAGCTCCATAGTCCAAGAGAGCCCTACTAATTTTTAAATTCCTTACTTTGATTGGAATAAAGGGCGCTCTTGGGTCATTCCCTTCAACTTCCTTATCTTTTTCCACTTTATCATTTTCCTTTTCTTGACTTTCAATAACTTGTGGCTCTAGTATAACTGTATATTTATAAACATCACAACTTGATATTGGACTCGCTGCATTGATTTGCACACTCCTTGTGTTCTTTATACTTGAGCTTTCATATTGAGGATTTAAGGTGGTGTCACTAGGGACTTTGCTAGGATCTCGTCTCAATTGAGCCATCTCTTATGTTATTTGTCTAGCTTACTTAGCTAATACTTGCATTGTTTTGTGTCATACCTTGCTGTCCTTCTTAATCTCTATATGGAAGCCTATTATTTCTAATGGGTTGTTTGAGCCCCCTTGGTCAGTATTAGGTTGATAATTTATTTGATATCTCCTATTATAACCCCTCCCCTTTATTGTATTTTTGGTAATCATATGATGGTTGTTTATTTTGGTATGGTTGACCTCCTCCATTTGGTACCTGAAACTAAGGATTAGATTGGTTAGACTTGTTCCCATTCTTAAAATTAGGATGATTACACAAACCTAGATGATATGTATTGTAATTCATATCATATTGCTTTTGATCACCATATACTTGGTTGACCTCTTTATCAGCTCGACCCAATTGCAATGGACCATTAATGATTGCATGTCCCAAGTTGCCACATCCTTCGCATACGTCAAAAACTTGACTACCTTATGGTGCCACATTACCTTCACTGCAATTCTAACTTGCCAATTGATGTTCCAACATTTGATTGGCTCTCACTAACTGTTCAAACCTCTCATTGGCCTTAGTAGTGCCTACAGATTTGACAATCGCATGTTCCTTGTTTCTATTAGATTGAGCTTGCATTTTTGAGTTTACCGCCATCTTTTCTAAGAATTCCCAATCCACTTCTACATGATTTGTAAGAAATGTTCCCTCGTGGTGGAATTCATATCCCGGGTATCATTGGTGGATTGACTATCGTAAAACTCATTGGTTAACTACCATTGTGGAATACCATGATTGGGGCAATTCTTTAACAATTGCTTAAATCTTTTTCAAGCCTCACAGAAAAGTTCACCCGCTTGTTGCTAGAAATTTCGAATATTAGCTCTTGCATCACTTGTTTGTTTAGGTGTGTAATATTCTTCTAAGAAATGTTGTTGCATATCCTCCTACTTAAAGATGCTTGCGGATGGCAAAGATAAAAACCACTGTTTCACAGTATCCTTCAATGTGAATTGGAACAATACTAGCTTGACTTGATCCGGTGTAAACCCTTATCCTCTAATTGTTCCACATACCACTTCAAATTAAAAAAAATATGAAGGTAAGGTTCCTCAGTTCCTTTACCATAGAAAGATGGCAACATGTTCAAGCCTTATGGTCTTACTTCAAAGGATCTACCATGTGTAAGAGGACTTACTTTTAGAGATGAGTTAACTGTAATTTGAGGTCTGAAATGGCTTTCAACTCCTCGGGTTGGGGAACGATGATGGACTTGTGGAAGACCATCATGTTGTTGAGGAACACCCGGTTAAGGCTATTGATTCATTGGTTAACTCATGCCTCTTGGTGGACCTTGATTAGCCGTTTGAAAGATTTGGTTGAAGTGTTTATTATATCATCTCGGATGTTGATAACTATAGTTAAAATAAAATCTATCTTCATCTCTCCCTCCATACTCAGCATTGAGATTTTCATGCTCTATTTCATCATTCGAATTCGATACCGATCCCTTATGTCATCTTCAACATTAATACCATCATTCTAGATAGAGTTTTATTGATTGGATTGATTTAAAGGATTTCTTGGAGTCTCATAGTTGACATTTCTAACCGATTCTTGTTGAATGGTTTCATTAGGTCATGGATATACACAAGAATTTTCAACCACTTGAAACTATGGTGGTTGAGGCATAGGGTTTCCTTGAACTGGTTAAATAGAGGTGCTTTTGTTGTGGTGGTGGAACATGATGTAGTGGGAATAGTGGGGGAGGAATATCACCCAAAGGTTGTTCTCTTTGTAGAGAAGGCTTATTGGATAGAGCACCTTGATTACCCGAGTTATTCATATTGTTGAGCGGATTGCTTTTTTGGTGTTTTGGAAAGCCTTCGTAGGATCTAACTAGCCTTAGAAATGAAGTTCCTTCTTCAAACCAAGTACCTTCTCGTGGAATAGGAGTTGTTGAAGGATTTGTGTTAGGACCGTGTACATACGGAGTACTAACTGATTTTTCATTGTACCAGATCAAATAGTGCGGAATCCTATTTGATTGGCGATCCAATCAGGGAGAACGAAATCAAGATCAATCCTAACGATTAGAAAATGTTAAGAATGGACTAGGAATGATCTGAAACGCTCTATGAAGTTGGAAGGGACGAACTGGACGTTCTGGTTCGATTAGGGTTTCAAGTATTCGAAGTGTTGTGTTTTTCCACGAATTAAGTGGTATTTATAGGTTACAGATCTCATTCGTGCGACTGAGCCTTGCGACTGGCTCAGTCGTGCGATTGAGTAATACGATTGATTCATTCGTACGCTTGAGTCAGTCTGATGACTCAACCGTGCGATTGACTCAATCTCCTAGTTCAACCGTGCGATTGGACCATTCGCATGGTCCAGTCGTGCGACTGAATAAGATGCTTAGTCAAACATATTCTTGAACCTTTAATGATTCAGAACTGTGTCTCACAACTGTAAACCTATATAACATTGTCATATTATGCGTGTAACAACTAATAATATAATTAGATACAACATTATATAATCAACAACCATATAAAGAAGAGATTCTCATTAGATTGATTGAACATTACATATGTATTACAAGATAGAAGTCTATTACATTTGAGCTCACTAGACTAGAACTGGGGACATATGTACCAACAAACTCCCCCTTGGACCTAGTTCTATCTAGACCTTTACTTCTTTCTTGAACTCTTCAAACCTTCTTAATCTCTCTTCTTTAGAAACCCCCGCATGGATATTCAGCGCAAAGCATAGACGTATTATGTGCTGAAACTGTAGTGCTTGCACAATATCCTGCGTATCGAAAAACAGTGGCCACTTGTACAGCGTATACACATCAGACGCTGACAAGTTGATAAGCCACATGGGGTCGAACACCCTTATAGCTTCCATTGACCCGTCCTTTTCCAAAACAATGACTGCCTCACCCGAGCGCCAGTCATAGTACCACCACTTAAAGTGTGGGGTAAAGTCCTGTGGCATCTCCCTCAGTGGAATTCTGGATATTGTGCGCGGAGGTCGCCACTTCAGGACTATCTTAGGCTGACCAGTGATGGGACTTACCTCAGACCTTCTGAGGTACCTCGTAGCCTGCTGAGGTTTGAAGTTTACCCATCTGGTCCTATATTCCTTCTTCAATGCAGCCTCAAACCAGCCAGACATCTTCTTTGGATCAGCATAAAGAAGCTTTAGGCGTGCCAACTGGTTGAGTTCAAAACCTGGGAGAGTCTTCAGATCATGAGGGAATCTAAAGTACTCGATTCCCCTCTCCCTCTTCACTGCATATACTCCGAGGTCATCAAAATGAGCCCAAGCTATAATCTTCCCTGACACCTTCATATTCTTCTTTACTTTGTATACCTTGGTGTAGGTACTCTGAGTTGCTGTAGTACGTTGTGCTCGGACCTTGGCGAAGCAAGCCGCCCATTCAGCCTTTCGAATGTCAACTTCGGCGTCCGTGGCTTGAGCTTGGCTTGTTGAGGCTTCCGCTCCTTTTTCTTTATCATGGAGTTTATCCAGAATATCACTATCAAGGTTGTTCACCAGATCAGGAAACACGTTTCCCTCTTGATCAGTGTATTCTGGATAATGCTGATCTGTGATGTCTTCAATTTCAATTTCTTCAACATCTTTAAGTTCGTCATCATCAGCATCATCAAAAACTGGAGCATCTTTAACAGTTTCGTCTAGATTCAGACGAAACATGTCAGCCAGTTGCTCATCAGTGAGGTCGTGACTAATTTCTCCTTCTTCAGGAGTATAACTCACGATCCCCTGCAGATCAAGAATCATTGTTAGTTGAGACTTGACCTGTTGGAGGGGAGCAACATCATGTTCGTCTCTCTGAAAGTTAGGATCTGTTTGATTTAAACATGCAACACAATACTTGTTAGTAAATAATCAAACACAGTCATTAACATAAGATATAAACATTCATTAAATAAATGTCACATAATTTCAAATACAAAAGTCTGTTAAATACATAAACATGACTAAATAAACAGTACTTTTGTCTTGAATTTCCGGAGTTTCTTCAGTTGGAGCAGACGAAGAGGGTCCTTGATCTTGTCGGTGTTTAGAACGCCTTTCGCCTGCTACATCATCGCTTTGATCTCCGGCAGTTTCTCCTCCTTCACCTTCATCATCTTCCTTATTCTCATCACCATCATTACTTTCATCACTACCATCATCATCATCCTCATCATCCTCATCATCATCGTCCTCATCCTCACCATCATCATCATCATCATCACCTTCCCCGATCCTAAGGTGCTTACTCTGAGTGCCTTTTAGCTTAAGCAGCAGAGTTTTGTGAGCCGCCTCCAGGTTTCCTAAATTCGCATCAGTCTCTGCCTCATGCTGAAGCAACCCTGTGATCTGATCGGTCTGTGAAGTGATCACCTGGGCTTGGGAAGAAGTTAGCTCTCGTAACTGATGTATCTCAGCAGTCTGAGATGAACTCAACTCTCTCAGCTACTGTATCTGAGCCGTCTTTTCTGCATCCAAAGCCATCAGCTTAACTACCATGCTGTTTAGGGCAGCAAGCTGCTCTACCACAGAAATTGGTGGTATGAATGAGCTGGATGGAAAAGATGATGGTTGGGTTTGGTAGGTGGTGGATGTTGTGGTAGCTGTGGTGTAGATGGGAGGAGATGGGATGGCTGTAGTGGGAGGTACAGTGGTGGTGGTGGGGGAAGATATGGAAGTATGAAGGGGAGGTATAGCGGTGGTGGTGGTTTGGGGTGTTTGGGATGTGGTGTATTGAGTGGTTTGGGTGATTTGGCTAGGTGTGGTGGAAGTGGTAGGTGCAGAGGAGGTAGACATAAGCGTGATCCTCCTGCGCTTGGGCTTCATCCCATGAGGACGAGCCATATGTTTCTTCCGAGTCCCCCTTGACCCGGAGGCTCCCTCTTGGCTGCTGGGAGAGGCTGGGGTGTATGATGGGTCTGCTACAGAGCTTCCAGACTCTCTTGGGCGTCCACCAACCGCCCGTAAACCTTCCTCGGTTGCCACTTCCCGACTTCCCACAGTCCGGGTTAGTGGTGCCTCATCTGAATCCTCCTCCTCCTGCATGAAGTCAGGGTGGATTGGAGCTGGCTCAGGTCTTCCTTGACCATCTCCTCCCTGATCCGTTCCGTGGTCATCATCATCGGAGTCATCGGAGGGTAGAGCCACCTGCTCTACATCAGAATCACTATCTTCGTGACGCCACTTTCTCCTAGCTGGCGCCACATACTCCTCACGGGCCAGATGCCCAAATAAACGTCTTACCGGGGGCTTGACTTGCTTGCCCCGGTATACCTTCATCCCGCCCAAGGTGGTATCATCCATCACCTCGAGCACAACTGCATCCTCCTTCTGCTTTGGTAACATTGGCAGCTTCTGGTCAAAGATCATTTGCAGGAAGCGAGGATACATGCAGAAGCCTTCTCTTCCTTTCACTTCTATGTTCTCCACTAGATAAGTGAAGATCATCCTTGAGAAGCTGAACGGATGGTTCAGCACTAATGCAACATAGGCATTCTGCATTTGCTCAGAGAGCTCGTCGAAGCCTCCTTTCCATGAGGCAATACATCTTAGCAGGACGTGGGCAAGGTATTTGAACTGGGGGCAGAGATTGCTTTTGTTGAGCATCCCTGAGTTGATGTCCCCAGTGTACTTAGCCCTCAGGAAGCACCCTCTAACAGTCATAGGATGTAAACGAATAGGACAGTCACCATCATCTCCTAACTCTAGGACTGTCCTTAAGTCCTCCTCGGTTATCTCTATAGCGTTACCCAGGATAGAGCTCCTGATCCGATAGGGCTCAACAGATCGATCTACAGTAGCATTCTCCCAGAATGCCTGCTGTAATGAGCGGTACGGAGTGCAGGGTGTGGATATCGCCCTGAAGATCCTCGATCTTCGTAAGAATGAGATTATTCCCACAAACTCCGATGCATTCTTTGAGGTCAGATCAAGATGGGCACAGATGTTGTGCTTTGTGCTTAGAATCCAACGACTCGCCATCTGTCATAATATAAGTAAACATCAGTACATGTAGAAGATAGCTTATTCAAATCAAGGAGTTTCCCACTTTAGTTAGTCGGGCGACTGAGCAGCCGAATAAACATAACCGTGCGACTGAGTGGAACGAATGAGTTTTAAAGGTGAATTTATTCATACGGGCGACTAAGTCAAGCGAGTGAGCATAGTCGTGCGATTGATTCATTCGTCCATCTCAGTCGGGTGACTGAGACTAATCGTCTTCTCAGTCGGGCGATTGGAGTTCATCAGCGTGTCCAGTCGCCTACTCGACAGTTTGTCCATTCAAATTCGTGTTTTGAGCCATACTTGAAGTTAAACATCGATATTAGGCTCATTACACTCGGAAACCACCGATTAAGTAGGTTTTAACTTTTGTTTAAACATTTAGGTTAGTTTGGACATCCTATTTGTTCATCATGTTCTCGGTTACTGTTAGGTCAGAATTCGAGAGGTTCTGGACGACATTTGTCTGTTTTATCTATGAAACACCTCGAGTATTACTTGTATAAACACCAATGGATGTTAGAATACGCAACACGAAGGTAAAGATGAGTCAAATGAAATTTTGACAGAGGTTCATTAGGTCGGGCGAATAGAGGGGGCGATTTGGGAGAATGAGCGACTGATTCGGATTCGGCCTGTATATATACTAGGGCACATTCCGGTCAGGCGACTGAGCCTAGTCGTCTAGTACAGCCGGGCGACTGAACCTAGTCGTGTAGATCAGTCGGGCGACTGGGTCTCAGTCGGGCAGTCTACCCAATCGTTCTTCTCCAATCGGGCGATTGAGGATCATCCAAACGACTGTTGTAGCCGGTCACCTCCAATCGTGCCGTTTGAATCATACGCACATCCCATTCGCACGTTTGACCTAATCGGGCACATTCAATCGGCCGATTGGGTTCATTCGCATGGTCCAATCTTACGATTGTATTCAATCGTATACCCCATTCGTACGACTGGGTCATATCGGATTCAGTCGTGCGATTGGGCTATACTTGTTCCATTTTTGTCAAGATATGAACCAACCCTTAGTTTTATTTACCAATTTATAAAACATTATGTGCAATTGATCATCTCAGACATGATCCATTTAACCACCCGATCACCTCAGACGTGATCCATTTATCCACCCGATCACCTCAGACGTGACCCTTTTAACCTTTCAGAAACACTCTGTTTAGATAAACATTTAGCACATTCAGTGACGTTTAGCAGATAACAGTATACACAGTCCGACATGACTCATTATACTAAGAAATAAATTAAATTTAAACTATGTACAAAAAAGAACATCTTTTTGTATTTTTGTTAGGGCAGGTTTGTGAAGCCTATCAGCATTGACATTATATCAGGAACAGACTCAATTGGAATCAGACAGGCATATACACCATTACTTGGAACATTATGAGTTGATTTCATTTTTCATGATTACATATCACAGTTTGTTCTGATCTAAGACTTCCAAGTACTAACTGGGAATCATATTTGATATGATACATAACACACTTTGATCGTCAACTTTAGTCGGTGCTTTCAAGACGATTGTCAGTATACTTGTCCACTTAAATTCAAACACGGACTTTTGACATACATTGGTAAAGAATTATGTTATATTATTTCAAACAACATTTGCGTATCCCACACTTATATGATAATCAGCATTCCTTAAAGAACTTTCGAGCGGTCTTTAGGTATTTTTGCAAGAAGAGACTATTCTTAGATCTCTCAAAGAGAAGCCAATCCTCAGGTCAGTGCCATCGCACAGCAGAGAGGCGGCAAACAACAATGAAGTCTAGAATATATAGGTTATGCTTATCCTCAGGTCAGTGCCATCGCACAGCAGAGAGGCACACAACCTATCTCCTTGTTAGAGCATTTCATATTTTCTTTTGCACATAGCGCACCAACAACATAAGTTATCAGCTTGATTACGCTAGTATTCATTTTTTTCGTGCTTTTGCTCTTTTTGTGGTCATTTGCACACCTTTGGTGGCATTTATTTGCTCGTTATCCCTTATCAGAAGAACTGATTGTGTTAACCAGTGATAAGATGGGAACCCACAGTTGATTGAACCTTTTAGTTTAGATTAAGTTTACCAATGAAGTCTACTTGTCTACTATGTTGAATCTACTGACACATCATATAATGAACTAGAACCTCCCTAGATCAACTCTCTCCGTGTAATTACAGTAACAATCAAACGTACTATCATTTTCCCATTTTGTTAGACTTAGACTTCTCTGATGTTTTATATTTTCAGTAAATTAATTAACATTTTTGATCTCAAACTCATTTTGGTGTCCCAAATAACTCGAAGCCTGTGTACTATCATCTTCCACTTTTGTCGAGTCACATTTCCTGTTTTGTTGTCTTTGCCTTTTCAGCTTTACTCACCTTCCCTTTTTTTTAAGTAAATGAATACTGAAATAAATCTCCCCCTAAAATTCTAAAACAAAAAATCTTTTTGTGTTTTTGGATTTTATACGACATGGGAATTAAAAAATAAAATAAAATGAAGGAAAAAGAAAATAAACTAATAGACACGAGTCGGACTATGTATCTGCTTCTTCAGCAATCACATCACTTTTCTTTTTAACGCCGTTAACCTCTAGCAGATATAAAAATCTTGGTTTATCAAACGGTTTGGTGTAAAGGTCAGCGCGCTGAAAATCCGTGTTAATTTTAATCACATCAATTAATTGTTTTTCATAGCAATCGCGTATGAAATGATATTTAATCCCGATGTGTTTTGTTTTTGGGTGTTGAACAGGATTTTTAGTGACGGCTAGGGCAGCAGAATTATCAACATAAATAGGAGTGTTAGAAAATTTCAAACCGTAGTCACGCATTTGCTGTTGAATCCAGATAATCTGAGAGCAGCAACTCGCAGCTGCAACATATTCAGCTTCACAGGTTGATAAAGCAACCGAGGTCTGCTTTTTGCATTGCCAAGTGACTAACCGTCTTCCAAAGAACTGACACCCTGCTGATGTAGACTTGAAATTCATTTTGCAGCCACCATAATCTGAATCGCTGTACGCAGTAAGCTCGAAGTCATCATCATGAGGATACCACAATCCCAGTGTTGGAGTACCCTTCAGATAACGAAAAATCCTTTTCACCCCAATCAAGTGATTCACTTTTGGCTTCGCTTGATATCTAGAACATAAACATGTGGCATACATGATATCTGGAAGCGAGGCAGTAAGATACATGAGAGATCCGATCATCCCACGATACATAGTGGCATCCACCAAATCCCCATTCTCATCAGGAGCCACATCATGATTTGTGGCGAGAGGGGTACCGGCAGCAGATGCATTTTCCATGGCAAAGCGACTTAGAATATCGCTGACATACTTGGTCTGATGTAAGAAAATGCCAGTTGATGTTTGATCCACCTGTAATCCCAGGAAGAACTTCATTTCTCCCATTGCACTCATTTCAAACTCTGCCTTCATCACAGATTCGAACTCTTTGCACAATGCTTCATTTCTAGGTCCAAAGATGATGTCATCCACATAGATCTGCACCATAAGCAAGTCACCATCCTTTTCTTTGATGAACAATGTACAGTCAATTACACCCCTGCGAAAACCATGCTTCAGCAGATGGGTGGAGAGCTTTTCATACCAAGCTCGAGGAGCCTGATGTAGCCCACACAGAGCCTTGTCTAACTTGTAGACTCTGTCCCGATGATAAGGATCTTCGAATCCTTCGGGTTGACTGACATATACTTCTTCACGGATTTCCCCATGCAAGAATGCACTCTTAACATCTAGTTGATACACCTTGATTTTCATGTAAGAGGCGTAGGCTAGAAAGATACGAATGGCTTCCATCCTAGCTACGGGAGCAAAGACTTCATTGTAATCAATTCCTTCGACTTGTCTGAAGCCTTGAACAACCAACCGTGCCTTGTTTCTGATAACAACACCTTGGTCATCCTTCTTGCACTTCAGTACCCATTTCGTACCAATCACTTTAACTCCTTTCGGCCTATCAACTAATGTCCAGACTCCAAGTTTCTTGAACTGGAGTAGCTCTTCTTGCATGGCATTTACCCAGGCCTTATCTTTCAGGGCGTCACAGACGTATTTAGGCTCGATTTGTGAAACAAAACATGAGAAAGCCCCGTCATTGACATAACCCTTCTCCATGACTGCAGCATAATCAGCAGAGTACAGCTGATTTCTTGTCTGCACACCGGATTGAATATCCGCAATGATAGACGTGGGGGGATGATTTACACTGATCCTAGTCACTGGTGTGGTAGGAACCACAACCTCAGAACCCAGATTGGTGACTACTGGTTCAGTATCCGGATTTCCCACAGCTGGTTCATCAGCTGATGACGCACTTTGTTGATTAGCTGTATGCTCAGGGTTAGGATCAGCTGCTTCTTCATCACCAGATGAATCATCACCATCAGTAGGTGTGATGTTGCTTGAATCCAGATTCGGTGAGGTAAGAACATCATACATCATCTGGGTAGCAACCTCATCTTTTGAATCAAACTGTGGAAGATTGAAGGATTTGAAAAAACCATCATAATCGAAGAATGATGATGGACCTTTTCCAGCAGGAGGGGTGATGTATCTCTGAACATCCACGTTGCACCACACCTCTACCTGACCTGTCGAGTTATTGTAAACTCGCTTGTCTGGGATGCTGTATCCTAAGAATATTCCTTGATCAGCTTTCTCGCTGAACTTTCCATCCTGAGTCTTCTTTAGCAATGTACATGGAGCTCCAAATGGTTCCAGATACTCCAAATTTGGCTTTCTCTTCTGAAGTAGCTCATAACAAGTCTTGCCATGCCTTTTGACTACTAATACACGATTAAGCGTGTAGCAGGCATTTGCAACCGCCTCATTCCAGAACTGAACTGGGAGCTTGGAATCAGCTAACATGGTTCACGCAGTCTCAATTAAGCTCCTATTCTTTCGTTCTGCAACTCCATTCATCTGTGGTGTGTATGCAGAGGTGAACTGATGAACAATTCCCTTTTCCTTGCAGAAAGCATCCATCCACTGATTTTTAAACTCTGTGCCATTGTCAGAACGGATCTTCCTCACCTTCAGGTTGTAGAGTGACTCCAAAGTCGTGACGAGCACCTTGAATGATTCAAACGTTTCTGATTTAGCTTTCAGAAACATCACCCTGGTGAATCTTGAGTAGTCATCTGTGACTACAAAGCAGTAACAGTCTCCTGCTATACTCTTTGTGTTTACTGGACCAAAGAGATCCATGTGTAGTAACTCCAGAGGCATCTCAATTGAGTTGACGTGCTTGGCCTTATGAGATTTCCTGGTCTGCTTTCCCTTCTTGCATGAGACACAAAAATCAGGAAGTTGGAAGTTCTTTACTGTAACTCCTTCAACTAGGTTGTTGTGAATCAGATGGTTCATCTTCCTGTGATTGATGTGTCCCATCCTTCTGTGCCAGGAGATGGATTCCTTCTCTGTCGCTTTTGATAGAAAACATTGAGCTGTAGACTCAGAGGTAGAAACATTAGACATATCCAATACATATAAATCATTGTACCTGGATGCAGACATCAAAACCTGCTTCTCTGGAATCTCCGTCTCCTTTTTCAGTATGTAACATTTTCGGTTTTCAAACATAACTTTGAAGCCCTTGTCACATATCTGAGACACTGAAAGTAAATTGTTTTCTAGTTGTTGAACAAAATTTACTTTATCAAACTTTACCTTCTCATTACCTACTTCCCCTTGAGCAGTAATGTATCCTCCTTTATTACCAGCAAATGAAACGTGTCCCCCTTTAATTTGTTTGACATTGAAAAGGAGAGACTTGTTTCCCGTCATGTGCCTGGAAGCTCCGCTATCTACGATCCATGTATTTGTAGACGCACTATAGCGGACAACCTGCACATATGAGAAAATCATCAGTTAAGGAGGGGGACCCAAGCCTTGACTGGCTTGGGTTTCCCAGAGGAATCAACCATCATGAATTCGACCCACTATCCTTTATCATTGGGTGGAATCTCAACTTTCAGATTATCCTTGCTTTCAGACACACCAGCTATCTTGGCTTTCCATAAACCATCCCTGTGAAAAGATTGTTTGTGGTAAACCTTAGACTGATTTACGGTTTGAGCATATGGTTTAGATTCAGAAACAGGTTTTACCTCTGGCATCACGGACTTGTCGAGGACTTGTCTGTTTTGCCTTTGGCGAGGTGGAGACGAAAAAGACCTAGAAGGTGTTTTAGACCTAATAGGGGTTTTCGATCTAACTGGAGTCTTAGAACACTGTTTTGAATCTATTTTGACTTTGTCGTGTAGCTCAACCTTATTTCTTGGTGTCTGATAGCGAGGACAGTTAGTCGAAATATGACCGCGCTTACCACAAGTATAGCAGGATCTCCATTCATCAAGGCTAGGAGATCTCTTGTCGGGTGGGGAGTAAACCTCAGGAATGGGCATTTTGGTCTTAGTCTTTGGATATTTACCCTCTTTAACAAACTTAACTTGTTTAATATTTTGATTAATTTGTCTTGGAGGTTGAATATTATCCCTTTTAACTGGTGTAACTTGAGTGGTTTTAGATGTCTTGGTTTGAGTAATATTTGATTTTGATTCCAAACCAAGAGATGTTTGGACATTTGATTCCACCCGTTTCTCAGCATTGACCTTGCTTGATGCTAAGGTTTTCTGATCATCATCCGGAGAAGCAGGCTTAACTACTGTGTCCGGATCACTAACCAGAGGAGTTGTCACCACATGATCCTTAATTTGATTGTTATTAATTGGACGTTGTTTTGTGTTCAAAAGGATCTCATGTGGTGGTGGAACTACCTTGTAACCCAATCCCTCCCCATTGTTGCGTTCTCTAACCAAGTTTTTCAAAATGTGTGAAGAACTCGCTAAACTATGTAGTTTTTGTTTCAAAGACTCATTTTCTACTTGTAAAACAGCTTTGTCCTTTTTAGTCTCCTCAATGGTCTTTAAGTAGTATTTAATGTCATTTTCTTGGTTAAAGACAACAACTTCAGTTTCCTTTAGTTGCTTCTGCAACGCATCTAACTTCTCCTTATAACTGCTCTCATTTTGTTTTAAGACACGATTAGCTTCTGAGCACAGTTTTAAGTCATTTACTAAGTTATCGTTGTGTTCTAACAACCTAGCAAATTTTAGATCAATGCTTTCCCTAAATTTATCACATTCAACACAAGCATGTTTATCAAATAATTCATCTTTAGATTGTACCTGTGTAGATGTTGACGTTCCAGCCATGAAAGCATTCTGAGACGTAGATTGAGTTTTAGATTCTGAATTCAACTCATTCTGGACAATTTCATCAACAGCATCAAACGTCTCTTCCAAATCAGCAGTATCAACCTCAGCTGAGCTTTCCCCTTCACTTGCTGAGTCTTCGTTCAAGCCCTCCACAGACGCTATGTTAGCTTCATCAGACACGAATCGAAAGGACCAGTCTTGTCCTTCATCTCCTTGTGCTACCATAGCTTTAGAATCACTTCCCGTGGACGTTGGTTTCTTGTCTTTATCTTGCCTGTTGAACGAGGAAAAGGGATTCCCGTTCCCAGTCTTCTTAGGCTTCGAACACTCTCTTTTAAAGTGGCCCTTTTCTCCACAATTGAAGCACGTGACTTTAGACTTGTCAAAACCAAAGGTTGTATCTTTAGTAGCCACGAGATTTTGCCCTGTTTTCTTCACAAATTTCTTGGCTCTGCTGACAGCACTTGCAAGAGCCCACATAATGTCCATTCTTTCCAGCTCATTCTCATCTACTTGCTCGTAATCTTCATCAGCAAGGTGGCAATTACCAATCTTGCCCGCCACCAAACCATCATAAGAGTGCACAACAGCAGCAAGTAGGTCCATGTGCTCTTTAGCAACCTCCACTGTTACTTTTCCCAGATTTTCTGTCGTCAACTTTGTAGACTGAGTAACAATGGGACTTTGAATAACTCCAGATGTACCATGAGACTCATTTGCAGATGATGAGCCTTGTTCAGCAGTTGGGGATGCATTGGACATGAAGGCTATTTGCAGAGGTGCACCAGATGACTTTGCAGTAGGGGTGGAAGTAGGAGTGACATTGTAGAGTGAGGGATCTTGAGCATAAGAACCCTTCTTTGCCTTGTACTTGTGGCGTACTTCTTCCTCTTTCAGTTTTAGAATAAAGTCATTTATATCCAAGGTTTCTAAAACTGAGTTGAATCGCAGAGTGGAAATAAATGAATCCCACTTTTCAGGTAGACCATCTGCCAAGCTTGAAACTTTGTCTTCCATTGACGTTTTAATACCATGAGTGTGAAGTTCACTCATCAGATGATAGAAACGATCGATGATTTCATCCAAGCTTTCATTCCCAATAGCTGAGAAGTTATCAAACTCCTTCTTCAACGCTTTACCTTTCAGTGCCTTTAAATTAGCATTTCCATCATACCTCTTCTCAAGGACTTCCATCAGTTTTTTACTTTGCTTGTGCTCTGAGTATTGGTGAAAGATGGGCTTGGGAATGGACTGAGTCAAAATGGCATAGGCCTTCTTCTCTGCATTGTAGGCAACCTTCTGTGTATCGGTGAGTCCACTCAAAGTCAAAGGTACACCATCAGCCCCCACAGGTATTTTATAACCAACCTCAATAGAGTTCCATAAGTTAGTATCCACCCCATTAAGATAAATCTCAAAACCTTGTCTCCATTGTGGAAAATCCTCTATAGTCAATAGTTTAGGTGGCTTGTTATGGTTCCCTATCTTATTCTCCAGTAACAACAAGTTCTGTATCCTCGAATCCTTTCCAGCTGACATGGCATAATTTTCTGAGTCCATTCTTTTATTAATTTAACTTGTGAATTAAACTGCTAATGCGAATGAAGAGTGCGACTGGGATGCGACTGACACTAGCTGTATGCGATTGGACCCAAATGTACGATTGAACAGGCGACTGAGATACTTAGGCGACTGAACAGACCAAACGACTCAGCTAGGCGACTGGAGTTGGCGATTGACTCAATCGGGCGATTGGCTGAACGACTGACTCAATCGGGTGAATGGACTGGCGACTGACTCAAACGTGCGAAAGACCTGGGCGATTGGGTTCAGTCGTACGATTGAGATAATCGTGCGACTGGGTCGGCTGTAAACATGATTTTTTGAACACTTTGACCTAGAACGCAAGTATTTGCACCCTAGACGGCTGAAACTCGAAAAACACTAATTTTTCAGAACATGCACACGTAAAGACTCAATTTTTAGCCGAAAGAATGGATCTTTTTGCGTAAAAACATAGACTTTTTCACAAAAACGATTGAATCAACGAATAATCAAGAGCCTAGGCTCTGATACCACTTGTTAGGACCGTGTACATACGGAGTACTAACTGATTCTTCGTTGTACCAGATCAAATAGTGCGGAATCCTATTTGATTGGCGATCCAATCAGGGAGAACGAAATCAAGATCAATCCTAACGATTAGAAAACGTTAAGAATGGACTAGGAATGATCTGAAACGCTCTATGAAGTTGGAAGGGACGAACTGGACGTTCTGGGTCGATTAGGGTTTCAAGTATTCGAAGTGTTGTGTTTTTCCACGAATTAAGTGGTATTTATAGGTTACAGATCTTATTCGTGCGACTGAGCCTTGCGATTGGCTCAGTCGTGTGATTGAGTAATACGATTGATTCATTCGTACGCTTGAGTCAGTCTGATGACTCAACCGTGCGATTGACTCAATCTCCTAGTTCAACCGTGCGATTGGACCATTCGCATGGTCCAGTCATGCGAGTGAATAAGATGCTTAGTCAAACACATTCTTGAACCTTTAATGATTCAGAACTGTGTCTCACAACTGTAAACCTATATAACATTGTCATATTATGCGTGTAACAACTAATAATATAATTAGATACAACATTATATAATCAACAACCATATAAAGAAGAGATTCTCATTAGATTGATTGAACATTACATATGTATTACAAGATAGAAGTCTATTACATTTGAGCTCACTAGACTAGAACTGGGGACATGTGTACCAACAATTTGCTTTGTGAAGACTCGGTTGTCTCGTGTTGTTTTCTCTATTTTGGGATCAAAGAGCAATGGTGAAGTCCTTTCGAAATGTCTCATATGGATAAGGTTCTTGAACTAACCGTTAACAAAAAGAAAACACCACGCTTAATTCCAAACGATAAAAATAAAAAATAAACTAAGAACAAGAAAAAGAAAATCTTTAATCGATGTCGTGTGCTTTTTCTATGGTTATTTTATGATATTTTTATGGTTTTTTTAAGAAAACAAATAACTATTACTAACACTAAGCGTAACGATTGCCCAACAATGGCGTCATTTTAATCAATGTCGTGTGCTCGGTTAAAAATATATATTAAAGAGTACCTAATCACTCTTAATAGTAAATGGTAAGAAGAGTGCGAAATCCACAGGGAATCACATGAAAGTGCTAGTAACGATTAATCTACGAACCTTAAACATTGAAAAGTATTTTGCTTGATTAATTGAATTGAGAAATAATCAAATTAACAAAATAAGAGTTTAGGTTTTTAATAATATTGGGGAAAAAGCGATCCACTTCAGGATTCAGGTTTGGCAAAGTTACGTTATTTAGTAAAACCTATTGAGAAGTCATTAATGGTGACTTACACATGATAAGATCTAAGTGATAATTATGAATTAAAGCCTAAAGGTCTTCATTCACATAATCACCAATTTGTATCATGTACCCTAATTCTAATAATCAATCACACAATAATTAAATAAAACCAAAGTTTTAGAAAATTAAAATTAGGTTTAAGCATACTTTAATATTTAATAATTAGATCATAAATTGAATCCACAAGAACATAAAAGGTTTAAGATCTAATCTCAAATCTAGGTTACAAACTAAGAAAAACAAAAACTTTCACAAACATGTCCCCCCGAAGTGAATCACGAATGAATTAGCCTTGTCTCATCATTGAATCTTCAAGACAACTTGAATTAAGCATGTAGATTTTGATTATCTTGATGTTGGAAGGCCTTTGTAATGATGAAAAATGCTTTCTTTTCATCAAAGATTGATGTTGAAGAAGGTAATTTTCATAATAGGTTTACTCTCCTTTTAAAGCCTCTCAAATTAGGTCAAAACTCACCAAAACGGGACGCTTGGCGTCAGTGGTGCCAACAGTGGCATTGACAGCTCCAGTTTGACGTTAAGCTACTGACGTTGGTGGCGTTAGTGGCGCCACCTCCTGCAGAAACATGATTTTCATGTGTAACTTTTCGATATCTTTTTGTTGATAGGTTGTTAGTCCCGTAACTTTTTTACTAACTCAAGTTATGCCCATTTTAAGTTACCGGTGTCTTGAAACTTCTCTTTTTCACTTCTTCACCTCTCGAGCTCCAATTTTCATCCCGTTTCTCCCAACTAATTTGTGTACTTAACCTTTAACCTAAAAACATAAAAATATCCCAATAGTAACTCTATTTATCATACGTAAAACGTGAAAATAAAGCCTTCAAACATTGAACTTTTATCATCCGGTCAACTTTAATTTACTCATATATTTATTTATAAAACTCTATTTTTGCATGAATGGTGGGATGCTAAAAGTAAATATTAAAAACAGATTTAAAAAAACAATTCTAGAAAATAAAGAAGGAAAATGAATATTTGATGATCTTGAAGTAACATATGACTTGTGAAATTCTCCTTTAACAAAATCATTAGAACACGATTTTGAGCATTGACAGCCCATTTGTATGTATCTGTGGGTGCTTTCACTATATTGAAGAGAATGTTTATAAAAGGTTATGAGTGGAGGATAAAAAACATGTTATTGTTCATCTATATATTTGGTAAAAACACTGTTTATCTCTATTAATTTTTTAATATTTATTGAAAGTGGTAGTGAGTGAAGGATAAAGAAAATATAATGATAAATGTGTAAAAAATATTATTTAATTAAAAAGAAGAGAGAATTTTAAGTTTAATTATTGAGATGAAGATAAATAGTGGATTGTGAATGTTGTCAGAAATCCTAGCTTCAAAATTGTCACATCCCCGTTTATAAAGGAAACATAAGGATGCGACAAATAAGATTATCATAACACATTAGGGGTTTTTAAAAATCGGTAAATGCATTCTCCATCAATGGCTGGCATTACTCGACAAGTAAAGAATAGTGCCAAGTATAGCCATTACCATAATGAAAATATCAACCAAACACAAATATTGTCTAAAGTTCCAAACTTGAATAACCAAGGCAACACATGCCTAACTAAGTACAAAATAAATCAAAACCAAAAAATAGAAATCATAAATAATCCAACAATCAGTCATAAACCAATTTAGCAGATGTCCAATACTCGTAAGTGAGTGGCACTACAAGGAAACGGGTCATTAGGGGCGACAAAAGTCGCCACTAAAAAACCTTATGTCGCCGCTATTACCTTTAGCGGCGACATGTCGCCGCTAATAAAACGTCGCTAATGCTCAAAAATTCGCCACTAATGGGTCGCCGCTAATAAAGTCGCCGCTAATTCTCCTTTGTCGCCGCTAATGGGTCGCCCCTAATGGGTGCAGGCCCGACGAAGAATGTGTCGCCCCTAATACCTATATGTGTCGCCCCTAATACCCCTGTCCACCTATTACAGCTTCGTGTTGTATTTTTCGGTTTTTCCATGTTTTCAATACAAATTTATACCTGCCAATCTGCATATTTTCCGTATATTTACTAACTCTAAACACAAATTACCATACATGAACATAATTTCTTAGTTACAAAAGATAACGTTTTAGAATTCCGCCTAGGTACTTGTTACACAACAACTTGCTCTAAACCTAAATTACCATACATCAACTAATTTGTTACACAACTAAGTCAACATCCTAACCTTCAAACCATACTAAGTCAACATCCTGTCATACATTACATAATATTCTAAATTAAGTCAACATACATTTATCAATTAAGCTTCATCATCTTCATCATCTTCTTCGTCTTCACCGTCCTCATCACTAACTTGTTTATTTTTCCCATAATTTTGGAGTTGATCTCTAAAATATGGGTCTTGAAACAGAGCATCAATTTGTTCCTACAATAAAAGTAATGTTTAAGGTCAAACTAATAACATTTACCCGTGTAATAACATTTACCAAACTAATAACAAATATATTAATGTCTATTTTGTCTCATTTAATATTTTAAGGTCAAACGGGTCAAACGGGTCAAACTGTAACATCCCGTACTTTTATAAACAACTAAGTTCAATACGTTCCAATAATTACAAAAAAAATAATATAATAATAATAATCATAACAATAATAATAATATAATAATGATGATCATAATGATAAAAATAGAATAATAATGAAAATAATAACAATAATAATAATAATAATAATAATAATAATAATAATAATAATAATAATAATAATAATAATAATAATAACAAATAATAAAAATAAAGAAGTTCAGGGGGGTATGTTTCATTTCCGAAACTTCAAAAACTAGTTTATAACATAAAATAATAACAATGAAACCGTAGGGACCAAATCTGTACATTCATAATTTTCAAACCCAACCCCCCGCCCCTTTCGTTTTTCCGGCGACATTCCGGCCGAACTCCGGCCAACCGCCGGCGAGCCCCAAAACCACATAAAAACCCGATTTTAATAGCCCAATCTACCCCGAATCGTTTCGTGGACCAGAATCGAACACAAGGCAACCACACAATGCGTTTAACGGTCGATTAAACGGTTAAAAACTTTTCCACTTTATTAACCCGAACGTTCAACGGCTAATTCATCCACTTACACATCCCTTTAATCGAAATTATTCCTTCAAATCGAACTTTATCAGATTATACATCAAATACGATTTGTAACATCATCTGAAACACACACACACCCCATTATCGATCATCATCTTCAACCTCGACCTGCAACTTTATCAACAACCAACATCCGACCCATATACACTCAAATTTACATAGGGCTTTCAATCCTAAGTATCATTCGAAGCTGTATGTACGATTAATTGGATTTTCATCAAGGATAGATCCCCATTCGATTCTTCCTTTGCCGCGGCTTGTTCTTATCTGTTCATACCATCAAAACGAATCAAATCAGGTAATTAAATGCATCATTCTACTCGATTTATCATGGGGAATCAAAGCCCCATGCTAATTACAGAAGCCCATATCGTTTCGAGGTTCAATTTGATCGAACCCATTTTAGGGTTTATATGAAATTGGGGGAATTGGGAAACCCACGTTTAAAAACAATTGAAACCGATTACCACCGCGGCCTTGTGCCTTGGTTCACTAGTTGGTGTGTGGGATTCTGGGCAAGAGGTTCCGGGTTCGAACCCGAGCCTCTGCCATTTTTTTAAAAACAATTTTAAGCTTCCAAAAATTATACAAAAATTCCTAAAAATTATAAAATAAATTTTATAAACTTCCTTTATTTTAAAACCCGCAAAATTATTTTCTATAAATTTATTTTGTTTAAAAACCTTAAAAATATTTATAAAATATTATTTGTAAATATTATAAATAATCATTTTTAATAAAAATGTACACTATATAGCGTGTAATTATGTAATAATCACAAAAATCATAGAAATTATATACAAATTAATTACGGATGTAATTACATGTTATATTTTTATATACTCAAATTAATAAACTATTATTGAATTATACGATAAATAATATTTATTTTAAAAGATTACAAAGAAAATATATACGAAATAAATTTAAAACATTAGCGGATGTTAAACCTTAGTATCGCTAAGTTTATAATCACACTCAAATATATATATAACTAATCGTGGGCATCAAACCGAATCGACTCGAATTCAATCAAACATATCTCTTCGCACTGAATATGTTTTAAAGGCTTAGTTATAATCAATAATAGGTATTGATCGTGTTTGATCGTGCATTGCTTGATTCTGTGAAGTCTTTGTGCATTACATCAATTCAAGGTGAGTTTCGTGACCCCTTTTTATGTTTATACAAGTTTTCAATGTTTTTCAATCAATGGGGGAAAAGTATGCTCACCCGTTTTCAATGCTGTACACTGTATATTCTATTTTCATACTTAGAATCAATGTGATACTGTTTTGCATGCATACATGGTGTTATTATATGATTCTTACAACCATTAATTTCGGGTTTGGAACCAACGGATAGGTATTGGTAGTACTACTGGGTTGACACCCCCACCCTTTGACGATTTGTTAACTTGCGAGTTACCAACACAGCTGCTAGCAATCCGGCCAAGGGTGAATATATTCCGTCGAATTTATATGCATAACGTCATTAGGGTTTGGTTGTCTTTGAACACATGTTATGTGGTTTGTGCTTGCAGTGTGATTCCATATCAAATTTTATACAGCATCAATTACAAGTTTTCAATTTAAACCTGCGGAACTCACCAATATTATGTGTTGACATTTTTGAGCATATCTTTTCAGGTGAACATAATCAAAGAGGATAGCTAGAGTTGATGCCTTAGCCGAGACCCTCAGGATTTCAATAATTCTTGCATTTGTAATGTATATCATTTGTATTCATTTGTGAACTGTATGTATTTTGGATTTAGAATCATTAAGACTATGATAGCCGTGGAACTGACTAACCACGACACAAGTCACCATTGTGTCGGGCGACGTCATGACACGAGGAGTTTGCATGTATTATATCTCAGTATTTATACCAAGTGTTATGACGATCCCGTCCGTCGCATCCTCGTGTTTCCGCTCTAAGTGAGGGTGTGACAGATTGGTATCAGAGCTTTGGTTATAGAGAATTAGGTGGAGAATTCGACCTAGACTATAACCTAAGAACCTTCATATAGAATGCATGCTAGGAATTTTGTGCATTTGATTTTAATTAAATGCTCTTCATGATCTGTGTGACACATAGACACCTGTATCCTGGATTTCCTGGCAAAAGGCCTTCGGGCTAAGGCAAGCGTATTCGTATAAATCTCATTGCGAGACCCGTTATGCTACCTGGGGATTTCTGGGATGAGTGATAAACTATGGTCAATACACAAATCTACAAGGCAAATGAGTCAAGTATATTAAGTCTATGAACTTAATATACAAGTATATTCCTATATACCTAATAATATACAAGTATGTTCCTACATGCTTGACTTTATACATAAACACGTATTACCTCAACATCCTAAGAAAGACATTAATACTCTTAGTTTTTCTACATGGGATACTTTGATACTAGAACTTTACGCTTGTATGCGTACAAAATCATATTATTATGGAACTTCGATGATCACGCGTAGCGTAGATCTCGGATATTAAAATCCGACCCTATCATGGTTATGACTGAAATCCTGAAAGTATGATGGATATGCAGTTATCATTAGACTTAATGTGCTTATATGCTTATTTGCTATTACATGCTATTATTAGAATACTGGCTCATGGACATAAGGACATTACATTATTTGTACTTGATGAATCTAAATAATACTATGATGTTAACTTGGGGTAAGTGAAGCTAAGGGTGATCATGCAAGGTAAATTACCATTACGGGTGCACACGTAATTGCAATTCACCATGCATGAGAAGTTTGGTTAATCTTACCATGAGGTAACGATCATGAGTATCACACATTTCTATTCTATACCCTAGGGTGCTAGGGTCATAATTCTAGTAAGTCCTTGTTAAAGGCAATCAAACATTATAAGTCCTTGTTAAAGGCAATCAAACATTATCAATATTTACTCAAATCCTATCCTACTTAGAGCCTTCATGGTATTTCCAATCATATTGACCTTATGAGACATTCCTCCACTTAGCATTTCAGTAACTACTGATTAATGCTTAGAATGAAAGTGGATTACATGAATGTAGAGGAGTAATGATACTCTCTACACATACAATACGTTATTCTTTAGGATCATGCTAAGGATAATCGGATGTCACGTAACTGGTTTAGGCATCGTTCAAGGTATACCACGGATGTGGTGGGAACGCTGCGGGGAACCCTATATATAAGTATCCTTGGTATACCAAGAATGTGTTTAAACTGGGCTACGTGATGATCCCGATTGACTGAGGCATGGATTGGTTTGGTTGTAAACTACACGTATACGCTTTGTGGATCTTGCTACGTCACATTAAACTAATTACACTTTGGGAATGTTTTCTTTACAGCCATCAATTCCCGTGTGGAACCGATGTATAGGTTTGTCTGTAGCCATTCATATAGTGGTAAAAAAAACCGCCTAAACATAAGTTGCGGTAGCTCACATCAAACTTATATTACGTTATTCTTTGGAATGATGCTAAGGAAAATTAAGATGTTATGTAACTAGTTTAAGTATTATTCAAAGTATATCGTGGATGTGGTGGGAACGCTGCGGGGAACCCTATATATAAACATCACCGGTATACTAAGAATGTGCTTAAACTAGGCTACGTAATGATCTTGATGGACCGAAGCATGGGTTATTGAAACTTGATGAGTGGAACCATATGTGATTCTTTTTATACTTTGATTCCTATCAAAGCACACACAAATCTTAAATCATAGTCAAGGCATTGTGTGTCTAAATCGAATAATTTTCAAAATGAGCTTTGAATCGTTATTCACGGTTTTCAAAATCTCGTCAAAGTCTGTGCCTCACCACCCAATACATGCAAGGTTGGAAGAGTGGGATGAGTTTCTGCTTAACGGAACGCATGTCTTCAACAAAGTTGTGGTTAACTTAATGCTGTGATTAGTCAATGTACTCGCTTTGATTTACGAATCAAACGATTACACTCGGAACATCTCATTGTTATTATGAATCCCTGATTGTCATTTCATGCTGTATAGCTCATATTACCCCAAATCTCATAAAATATCTTAATGATATTTCAGGATGTCTTCTATCAGCCCTTCTACTACTTCTCCTGAAAATGAATCAAAGCCTGAAAAGATTCTCTTAGCATATTTAGTGCAAACATCTTCTAATACAAAATCTAACCCTAAGGAGGTGATGCTTGATGCACCAGACTCATTTGAAGAGGCAGAACCCATAGACCCTGTTGTGCACACTCTACCTGCTGTCGCCATCGCACCGATTAATCCTGTGGAACCTAACCCTCCTGCACCTGTAGTTCCGATAACATCTACAGTTGCAAGGTATGCCCCGAGGCAAGACCCCAACAAGTGAACAACGGAGGAGCCGTGAGACGGACGTCTCGAATTAGAGGGTTCCCGGCAAACCAGATTAGGATCTGGCCGCCCATCGACGAGACCAACTTAGGGGACAACTATCCCGACCTATCCCCGAGTCTCTCCAGTTCCTCCAGCAGTGATGATGACCAGGACTGGCGTCACGCGGGCACTGATGGAGAAATAACGACTGGAAAAGTCATCTCTAGTTACTTCGTGCTTCATGTTTAGACCCATCTAGACTATGAGTATTTGCTTGTTTGGGGTGTTACTTGGATATTTGAACGTGTTTGAAACCATAGGCTATATAATGATGAAATGTATATTATTATTTTTGCCTTGTCGTTGGGGTACTATCCTGAGAAGTCCATATATTCCCTTCGATTGTGAATCGAATGTTCATATCTCATTGTGATGTCTAATCATTTCTTGTCCTTGATTTTGTCTTTCTGATTTAAATTATTCAAGAATTGAACACCATCCTAACAAATTCTACTATCTCAAACTTTGATCTTAAGCTTGTTAGCATGATCTTCCCTTTGTTACACTGATGTAACTTGAAATTTTCCGAATTCCTAATTAATATTAATTTTCCTTTCGTCGTTAAGTCAAACTTCATACTGCTTGCACCGTGGGAAATGCAAGAGTTTGCAAGTCAACCTATGACTAAGAACACTCGTATTTCCTAAATGATTCTATCTCATCAAAGCAGGGGAGATTCCCTTACTTTGATGAATCTCTATTTCGATAAAAGGTTTCCCATTTGTTTGTTTTGTGAAATCTCATCCTCTGCATTAGGGTGACTTCCCTATCTTGAGGACCGACTTCAATTATTCTCATTGGAATTTACAATTCGCCCATGACATGATCTCACCAAAATAGGATTGAAACCCGTATTTTGGTGACAAATGTCAACCTTTGGTTGTTTTCTTGTTATTACAAGATAAGCATGAAGTAACTTGAAGGGTGAACCAATGTTGATGATTCGACCTATCAAGCCAAAGCATGATCTCTGAACCTGAAAGGAGACCCGATCGTATTAATTTGATTTTGATTCAAAGCTTGGAGCACTTAAAATTCTTAAATCGATTTCCCTCCCTTTATCCTCATATTTTGACCTAGCTATATGGAAACGTTTATTCCTTTCATTTTGAGTTATCATCAAAACGTGATTGTGCGATGGTAGCCTTCCTAAACAATCCCTCTGCTGAAGATATTATCAACTTATGAACATGACTTTCTAGTCATATAAATGTTCTTAGCTGAACTCATGGTTTGTTGAACTGCGTATGTAAACTTACTTAGATATTGCTACCTTGCAAAACATGTTTACAAATATCTTTCCTATTATGCGCGTCACTTCTTGAACTGCTTTTGAATCCTTAACTTTGAAAATCATTAAAATTCTATCTTGGATTTGAACAACAAGACTTTAAAAGAGAAGTTCTGGAGAGAGTTACCAGCAAAGAGAGGAATTAGTTTTGAGACTGATTTATTTGGAGCCAAAACATTCTTAATATATGTTGAACCCGTGTTCAGCAAAGATGGGGAGAAAATTGGAGTTAATTACATGGGCATGGAAATCACTAATCAGGTGAAAAAGAGAGAAAAGATGGCAAAACTAAGGGAAGAAATAGCTGTGCAGAAGGCCAAAGAGACAGAACTTAATAAAACCGTTCATATTACAGAGGAAACGATGAGAGCAAAACAAATGCTAGCAACCATGTCACACGAGATAAGATCTCCATTATCAAGGGTCGTTAGCATAGCAGAAATTCTATCAACAATAAAACTCGATAAAGATCAGAAACAACTTTTGAGTGTCATATTGTCTTCTGGTGATCTAGTCCTTCAACTTATTAGTAACATCCTCAACTTTTCCAAAGTTGAGTCAGGAGTTATGAGGTTGAAGGCCACAAAATTTAGGCCAAGAAGAGGCAATGTCTTAGTGGAGGTTATTGGTGATGTTTTACGGATTAGACAAATTCCCACCAACTTGATCAGCAATGCTATCAAGATTACCCACCAAGGAAAGGTTCATAAACCTTCGTAACTTGTAGACATGGGTTTGGCCTAAAGGAAAAGACGTAACTTGGTATGGGTCCAAGTGTCCTACCTTCACATATGACAAGACCTAACCTTTGTGATCCTATGGATTTCCTGTTAAACCTTCCTTTCAACTAAAAAGCTTTTTATCTTAGAGGTCATGATGACGATTGGTGCACAATAGACCGAGTGACTACAAATTTTATTCGACCCATTATCTCACAACGTCGAGAAATTAACCTGCATCTATTTCAAATATCCGTATACCATGGTATGACTTTAAAACATCAATTGTTATTCTGAATGATTGATTCATTTTCTGTTTTATTAATATTTTTAACCATCATTGTGAACCCATTCCAAGATCTTCGCATAGCGTATTATTCTTAGACCGAGGGTTGGTCAAAGTAGAAAAACATATTCACAAGATATGCGTTAAGGTCGTTCCAGATGGTGACGTTTGGGATTCTTAAATTCCAACGGGTAACCTCTCTTATCATTGCTGATCTTTCAATGATTTCTAGACTTCACCTTGTCACGAAATTATGTTCTGGAAGTTGTGATTATAAGTCTAACATACCATGGTAACTCGTCATCATGTTCTAACATTCCATATGCCAAACCTCAAAGAGAATCTCGCGATTCTCTGGAAGAGTTTGAATTGGCATACATTATGTCAAGAATCTTGTAAAAGATTATTTACAAATGAAACAAAGCCGGATACCTATTGTCAAAGTCCGCTGGGAATCTAAACGTGGCCCAGAGTGCACCTGGGAACGTGATGACCAAATAAAATCTTAGTATCCTCGTCTTTTCGTTTCAGGCTCCTTGCGATTAAAATTTCGGGACGAAATTTCCTAAAGCAGGGGAGACTGTAACATCCCGTACTTTTATAAACAATTAAGTTCAATACGTTCCAATAATTACAAAATAATAATAATAATAATAATAATAATAATAATAATAATAATAATAATAATAATAATCATCATAACAATAATAATAATAATGATCATAATGATAAAAATAGAATAATAATAAAAATAATAATAATAATAATAATAATAATAATAATAATAATAATAATAATGATAATAACAAATAATAAAAATAAAGAAGTACAGGGGGTATGTGTCATTTCCGAAACTTCAAAAACTAGTTTATAACATAAAATAATAACAATGAAACCGCAGGGACCAAATCTGTAAATTCGTAATTTTCAAACCCAACCCCCCGCCCCTTTCGTTTTTCCGGCAACATTCCGGCCAAACTCCGGCCAACCACCGGCGAGCCCCAAAACCACATAAAAACCCGATTTTAATAGCCCAATCTACCCCGAATCGTTTCGTGGACCAGAATCGAACACAAGGCAACCACACAACGCGTTTAACGGTCGATTAAACGGTTAAAAACTTTTCCACTTTATTAACCCGAACGTTCAACGGCTAATTCATCCACTTACACATCCCTTTAATCGAAATTATTCCATCAAATCGAACTTTATCAGATTATACATCGAATACGATTTGTAACATCATCTGAAACACACACACACACACCATTATCGATCATCATCTTCAACCTCGACCTGCAACTTTATCAACAACCAACATCCGACCCATATACACTCAAATTTACATAGGGCTTTCAATCCTAAGTATCATTCGAAGCTGTATGTACGATTAATTGGATTTTCATCAAGGATAGATCCCCATTCGGTTCTTCCTTTGCCGCGGCTTGTTCTTATCTATTCATACCATCAAAACGAATCAAATCAGGTAATTAAATGCATCATTCTACTCGATTTATCATGGGGAATCAAAGCCCCATGCTAATTACAGAAGCCCATATCGTTTCGAGGTTCAATTTGATCGAACCAATTCTAGGGTTTATATGAAATTGGGGGAATTGGGAAACCCACGTTTAAAAACAATTGAAACTGATTACCACCGCGGCCTTGTGCCTTGGTTCACTGGTTGGTGTGTGGGATTCTGGGCAAGAGGTTCCGGGTTCGAACCCGAGACTCTGCCATTTTTTTAAAAAACCATTTTAAGCTTTCAAAAATTATACAAAAATTCCTAAAAATTAAAAATAAATTTTATAAACTTCCATTATTTTAAAACCCACAAAATTATTTTCTGTAAATATATTTTGTTTAAAAACCTTCAGAATATTTATAAAATATTATTTGTAAATATTATAAATAATCATTTTTAATAAAAATGTACACTATATAGCGTGTAATTATGTAATAATCACAAAAATCATAGAAATTATATACAAATTAATTACGGATGTAATTACATGTTATATTTTTATATACTCAAAATAATAAATTATTATTGAATTATACGATAAATAATATTTATTTAAAAGATTACAAAGAAAATATATACGAAATAAATTTAAAACATTAGCGGATGTTAAACCTTAGTATCGCTAAGTTTATAATCAAACTCAAATATATATATAACTAATCGTGGGCATCAAACCGAATCGACTCGAATTCAATCAAACATATCTATTCGCACTGAATATGTTTTAAAGGCTTAGATATAATCAATAATAGGTATTGATCGTGTTTGATCGTGCATTGCTTGATTCTGTGAAGTCTTTGTGCATTACATCAATTCAAGGTGAGTTTCGTGGCCCCTTTTTATGTTTATACAAGTTTTCAATGTTTTTTAATCAATGGGGGAAAAGTATGCTCACCCGTTTTCAATGCTGTACACTGTATATTCTGTTTTCATACTTCAAATCAATATGATACTGTTTTGCATGCATACATGGTGTTATTCTATGATTCTTACAACCATTAATTCCGGGTTTGGAACCAACGGATAGGTATTAGTAGTACTACTGGGTTGACACCCCCACCCTTCGACGATTGGTTAACTTGCGAGTTACCAACACAGCTGCCAGCAATCCGGCCAAGGGTGAATATATTCCGTCGAATTTATATGCATAACGTCATTATGGTTTGGTTGTCTTTGAACACATGTTATGTGGTTTGTGCTTACAATATGATTCCATATCAAATTTTATACCGCATCAATTACAAGTTTTCAATTTAAACCTGCGGAACTCACCAACATTATGTGTTGACATTTTTGAGCATATCTTTTCAGGTGAACATAATCAAAGAGGATAGCTAGAGTTGATGCCTTAGCCGAGATCCTCAGGATTTCAATAATTCTTGCATTTGTAATGTATATCATTTGTATTCATTTGTGAACTGTGTGTATTTTGGATTTAGAATCATTAAGACTATGATAGTCGTGGAACTGACTAACCATGACACAAGTCACCATTGTGTCGGGCGACGTCATGACACGAGGAGTTTGCATGTATTATATCTCTGTATTTATACCAAGTGTTATGACGATCCCGTCCGTCGCATCCTCGTGTTTCCGCTCTAAGCGAGGGTGTGACACAAACTAATAACATTTACCAAACTAATAACATATTGACTCATTCCCAACACGTCTATTTTGTCTCATTTAACATTCCAATTCTAATAACATTTATGAACGTCTATTTTGTCTGATTTAACATTCCAATTCTAATAACATTTATGAATGTCTATTTTGTCTCATTTAACATTCCAATTCCATTTTAAGGTCAAACTAATAACATTTACCCGTGTAATAACATTTACCAAACTAATAACATATATATTAATGTCTATTTTGTCTCATTTTATATTTTAAGATCAAACGGGTCAAACTAATAACATTTACCAAACTAATAACATATTGACTCATTCCCAACACGTCTATTTTATCTCATTTAACATTCCAATTCTAATAACATTTATGAACGTCTATTTTGTCTGATTTAACATTCCAATTCTAATAACATTTATGAATATCTATTTGTCTCATTTAACATTCCAATTCTATTTTAAGGTCAAAGTAATAACATTTACCCGTGCCATAATATTTACAGAACTAATAACATATATATTAATGTCTATTTTGTCTCATTTAATATTTTAAGGTCAAACGGGTCAAACGGGTCAAACTAATAACATTTACCAACCTAATAACATATATATAAATTTAAGATCATTATAAAGAAATGTTATTGTTACCCGTGTGAATGCGACTGTTGGCTACGGTTGAGACTTGTCATGGGTAACCGGGGCTTTTGAAGAAGGTTTGAACACAATCCCTCGGATCCATCCGCGCCTACTACCGAGTACGTTTTCAAACGCATTCACTTGATTACCTCCTTGAGTTTGGGCAGCCAACTCATCCTCTAATCGCCGCTGTAGTTTACAAAAGGTGAATTATATATGCAAGTAACAAAAAATTATATTAAATAGTTACTAACAGTTGTTTCAGTTGCTGCGCTATCAATCGTTCCATCTTTAGCTGTATGAGCATCAATGAACGTCTGTAGGTGACTTTGAGCCTGTTTAACATTAAATATTATTTTTATTACAACTAGTACGTATAAGATATATATATATATAATATATAAACCAAACATTACTTTTTTATAAGTTGTGCTGCTATACGATGATGTCCCCCCTCGGTTTGGGTATTTTTGAAGTTGACGATTTGCTTGGTTAACGAGTGACTGTTTTTTATGCTTCTCTGACATGAAATGTCTAATGACACTCTCCCAATTAGCCGGAGTCATTCCTTCAGGAACATTGGCTAGAGCTCTCTCGACATCCCCTCTAAACTCTCGAAAACGCCTTTTTGCATCTGCTTTGCGATCTCTGTATCGCTTCATGTATATTGAATAAATTCCCAACTTTAACTTAGATCGATCAACGTCCCAATCAATCTGCTCTAGATCGAATGATTTCTAAAAAAAATAAACAAAAAAAGTTAGTCAAGTAAAAAAACAAAGATCTCGACATAAGATAAACTTAAATAAATCATTTACCGCGAGGCGCTCGTATAATGCATTCTGTTGAGCTTCTGAAACCTGTCTCCAACTACCTTTATCAAATGCGATGTTCCGCCACATGTATAACCCCACTTCCCAGCTAAACAAATCTTTCTTGTGTTCAACCGGGGTAAAAGTCGCTTGCCTGTCAAATTACAAAGTTAAACGCCCTCCTTCTTCCAAGACCTCGGATTCTAGGCGATAGTTTTTTGCAATCCCACGAGTTTTCCTACGAGGTGGTGCTGCAAAATCAATCAAAATTTATCATTCACAACAAATAATTATCTGTCATATGATTTATAAATAGTTTATACTAAGACTTACAACCCTCCTTGTAGTGTCCATGCCCAGATCCAAAGCCGCCAGATGGTGGGGGGTCCTGTCCAGAACCATCTCCTCCATGGCCCATCACATCGGCCATCATGTACAATATCAAATACGTAAGGGAAATCATACTGAAATGTTATAAGATATGGAAGTCAAAAATATAATATGAATACAGTTTTGCAACCTACTTTAAAATATAAATACAAATAAAATGTGAATACAGTTTTCCAACCTACTTTTAATCAGACCCCTCAGATATCTCTCCCTCAGATACTTTTGTATCACTCTCAAACCCCTCAGTGTAATAATCCGATTCGTCCTCGGACACTTCATCATGCTCGCCCTTAGACAATTCATCGGTCTCATCCTCGGACACTTCAGCGGGCTTACCCTGGGAAGCAGAACTGCTTGGCAAGTATTGCCTAAAGTCGATGAACAATCTTATACCAGAGGAAGAGTTGTTATGGACAACGTCAAGATCTTCGGGTAAGTCATGGTCAACATTTTGAACATTCTCGTCAACTGTTTGTACATTCTCGTTCAACGGTAGATCCCATATTTTTCGATGATTAACTTGCTCGACGACCCATCTGTTGTTATTGTTTTGGTTTCCTAGAGAAGGTTCTTGGATGTAGAACACTTGTTTGGCCTGCGAAGCAAATATGAGTTGATCTTCTTTGTCCCATTCTTGACCAGTGTTGATACTTGTGATATTATTTTCAAATCTAACACCCCTTCGAGTATCGTACCACTTCACCGAAATAGGACAGTTGAATAACCATTTGGATAATGCATCTCAATAATCTCTTCTAATTGACCATAATACTTCTTACCATTTTCTCATTCCACTAACACACCAGAGTTTTGTGTTGTACGCTGTGTATCACGGTCAAGTACCATAAACCTAACACCGTTGACTATACACGCGGTGTAAGTAAAGACATTTATACTCGTACCCATGGAAATAGAATACAACTCTGAGTGGAATTCTGGAGAATTTTGTTTTTTCATTGAATAGACCTAATATAGTTAGAAATATATAGTTATACACATGTTATATAGATATGTATAACTAACTGACAACTATATATGTATTACCTTCTCAAGAAACCACATAGGAAAATTAGTTTGAACATCATCATGGGGCTTTTACGATTTGAATTCACTACATTGATAATAAAAATATACAAGTAAGGAAAAAATAAATACTTAACAAATCAAGCAAAGGGAGAACAATATATACCTTAGAACAATGCCGGCGACTTTCGGTGGTCGGGAACGGTGGTCGGGTGGTCGTCGTGCGGGGAGGTGTTGGGTAGGCGCCGACCGGAAATGCTGAAAGATCGCCTGCGGGGAGCTCGTTGCAGTGAAATGTTGTGGAGGGAATTTTGTGTGTGTCGCGCGCAGGGAGGAAGAAGCTGATATTTGGGGTTATCGGCAATAGCGGCGACGCGTCGCCGCTAAAGGCGTCGCCGCTATTGCCTTTTTGTACGGAAATTTGTGAACCGTCAGATCTGCAGTTGATCGACGGTCGAAATTGAGTTGAAAAGACCCGTACGAATGGCAGGGTATTAGCGGCGACAAGTCGCCCCTAAAGGCGTCGCCGCTATTTCATGTCGCCGCTAAAGCCTTTTTCGCCTCTAAAAATGTCGCCCCTAAAGACCTGTTTTCTTATAATGTGGTCTCATCTATCAGTCTCTTAATCTAAGTCAGTCTTAATGTTTCTTATTTAAAAAACATACTTTAAAAATTCAACATATATTGACGAGTTACATGTTTAATTAAACAAGTGTAATTAGACAAAATAAAATATGGTGTAAGTCAAATGCTATAAATGTGTGTGTAAGTATAACATCCAATCATCATTGAATTTAGAATTACTATTAATAAACATAAGACGGATGTGATGTATGTGATTAATACAAGTGATAACTCAATTGTATTAATAACTCAAGTCGAATTATTACAATACCAAAGAAATATACATCGATTACTCTTGCCCATTGCCCCTAATATTACTAACTTCCTTTGCTTTCCTTTTTTATAGCTCCTCCTTAGCTTCTCATGAACAAATCAAGTGATCCCTAAATCAGGCTAGTAACTAAACCCTTGGTTTTTAGTGCTAAGTATCTAGAAAGGCAAACAATATATGGAAAGAAGTATAGGTCCACAATGGACTAAAGTTTGCCTAAAAATCCACAAAAGGATTTTAGCCACCTCAAATTCAACTCAAACAAACTCTAACTAAACTTATTCTAGCGGCGTTGGAACCGACTTCTCCTATAGTTGAATCTATTATCTGTGATAAAACATTTCCTCTAACTACAAAATAGAATTTTGATAGAAAAAATTACAAAATGTACAGTAAAAAATATATAAAAGGTAGAAAATTCAATCAAAGAACACAAATTCAATTGAATAAAACAAATTTTTAAAAACAAAATGTAAAAATTTCAATTATACAGCACAAGTTTTTAAAACATTCATTGAATACCTATTACATTTGTCTTGTATATTTCACATATCTTCATTTTATAACTCAATATAAATCAAAGTTGCATGTAGCAGTGCTTTTGTAAACTTTATAATATGCGTAGCGATATTGACATTAATTAACGTGATTAAGTATATAAAAACATATGAAGTTATTAACTTGTTACACTTTGGGTTTAAGGATTAAAAACCTACACGGAAAACAATATAATGTCTCGCATGTTTCTATCTGATAATCTAAGAAAAACATCTTAAAACAAAAAACTATAAGGATAAAACAACCTAAAAAATAAAATAAATGCATCGAGCAAATTTCATACCCATGTTATCCATCTAAACTTTGAGCAAGATCAAAATAAAAAAAATGCGCCTAACCAACTCCTCTACCTATAACTCTGAGTATAAAATCCAAAGAAACCTACATAACACGTAAAAAGATCTAAGAAACCTACATAACACGTAAAAAGATCTAGAAAAACAATAAAAAGGAGAAAATTTGGAAGCAGACCAACATCATGACATGTGGCATGTGATGGGTAACCTACCAGCATTGTTTTTAAAGGTAAACAAATGTTAGTGTAGGGGTTGAACCTAGAGGCTTAAGAAATCAAATCAATATGAAGATGAAGATCTGAAGGCACGCGAGAAGTTAAGTTGCCGCGCAAAAACTAGCTTTTCGCGCGACAATTACTTGTCGCGCGAAAACTAGCTCCTCGCGCGAGAACTCTATTTTGTAGTATATATAGAGTTTGTACATTGTAATAGTTAATGCTTTTGATCACTTTCCTGAATTTAAACTCACTTGTAAACACTTGAATTCAGAGAGGAATAGAAAGAGAAGTTTATTTACTTTGTGTTCATCATTCTATTCATCTACTTCTAATCCGTAATTGTTTACATTTCACATTCATAATTAGGAGATCGATCTGAATATTGTAATGATCCTTACAATTGGTATCAGAGCTTGGTATGCTCTTGAACGATTGATTGAAGATTGAAGAAGTGATTTTGAAGAGTTTGTGATATTGAATTCATCACAAACCAAAGTTATTTTGCTTAATTTCTGCCAAATTCGATCATTTGAAGACTATGAAGCTGTTAGACATGATATTCTTTGATTTGGTGATCTTTTGAGCTTAAAACATGAGGAATTGAATCAATTGAAGACAATTAGAATCATAATTGAACCTCAATCACTAATTGAACACTTGATTAATCAAATTTTAATCAAATTTGTGAAGAATTAAGGGTGAAATAGTCGGATTGAAGGATAAAAAGCTCAGGCGAAAACTTCTTATTTTCTACAAAAGTTTGTTACAGAAAGATTCCTTCTGTGTGATAACTTGGACTTTTCTCAAAATTCAGTTACAAAACTTTCCATGCAAGAACTTGGAAGGATTCGCGCGAGAATTTGAAGCTTTCGCACGACAAGTTGGCATTTCGCGCAAGAACTTAAAGTTTGAAGTTTTCTGAAGTTTTTGATTTCTGATTTTGAGAAAGATGGATGGACAATCTTAAGCACATCACTGCTACACTTAAATCTCAATAATGAAATTGGTACAAGCACCAAGCCACCAAGACTACTCAGTGAAGAAGACTACTCCGACTGGGCATTTAGGTTTGAGAACCATGTCATTTATATGGAACCCCGGATGATGCAATCAATCAAACAAGGTCCATACATTCCGGTATATAAGAATGACAAGGGTGATTTGATTCCTAAACCTGAACACCTATTGGATGAGGAGGATATAAAGAAGAAAGAGCGTGATGACAAAGCCTATGCTGCTATCATAATGGCATTGACCAAGGATAAAGATTTGTGGGATGCCATGAAGTAACAGATTACGGGGAATAAGGATATGAGGGAAAGCAGGAAAGTTATGCTAAACCAAGAGTTTAACATGTGTTAACCACATACTGGGAGAAACCTTGGAAGCACAAATGTCTATATATATAAAACTCATAACAAAGATGAAGAGTGTAGGGATTACACTACAAAACATTTTAGTGAATAAGAAGTTGTTGAATTCACTTCCATACAGCTGGAACAACAACTGCACTACAATCAAAAGAACCAAGGATCCATTCACTCTGTCCCTTAGTGATCTGATTTCTACCATTAAGTCTTATGATATGGATGAAAAACAAAGGGCTGCAAATTACATTAGCACAATAGGAGCTGAAGCATCTGCTTTGTACGCCAAAATGGTTATTAATCCAAATTACTATGTTAGCTATTCCTAGTTGTGTCAAAAACAGTAACAAGCAGCAGCTAGTCATTCAGCTATCAAGGATCAGGCATTACCCCAAGCTCAACCATTTATCCCTTCTCATGCTCTAAGTCAACCATCTCCACCTGTGCAATAGGCATTTGTTGTTAACTCACCGCCCAGCAAACAGACTATCCAGATTGAAGAAGAGCATCTTGCTCTATTCACCTTGTTCATAAACACTTATGAGGCTTTCTCTGCAGGTAGACTAAATACACCAAACATCATGGTTGATGATCTGCAACAAGTAAATCCTGATGATGTTGAAGAAAATAACATCAAATATCAGATGGCAATGGTGGTGTATCGTGCTAAGAACTTTGCATGAAGAACTGGCAGGAAAGTATTTGGATTGAACAACTCTAGCAGGATAGGGTTTGACAAGTCAAGTTTGAGATGTTATAACTATGACAAAACCTAGTCACTTTGCTAGAGAATGCACTGAGGGAAGATCTGCTTAATCTCATACTAGTAAGAAGATGGCGACTGTTGAGGTAGAGACAAAGACTGATCAAGCCAGTACTTCAAAGAACAAAGCATTGGTATCATAAACTAGTGAAGAGTATGATTGATTTGATCAATTAGAGATTCTTGATATCAAGCTATACACTGCTTTGTTGGCTAAGATCAAAACAGAAAAGGAGCATGGTAATGACAACCTACTTGTAGAGTTTATGTCTTCCGATCTTTTAGATGGTGTGTTTGGTGAAGAAGTATGTGTTGAAGATGAGATTATGAAGGAAGTTAAAGAGAAAAAGGTGGAAGCAGAAAAGTATGAAGCTAAGAAAGTTTGTGTTATGAAAGACTGTGTTGAAATAGCTGTTGAGATCATTCCAGCTCATGTTGAATTGAAAGAATAAATGATTGTTGAGTTCACTCTAGTCAAAAGTGATAGTAAAATATCAAGCTGTTGAGACTACTCCAGCTGCTAAACAAAGTAAGGATACAGCTGTTGAGGTTACTCCAGCTTCTGGTTATGCTTTGAAAGGAGATGTTGTTGAGACTACTCCAGCAAATATAGTATAAAGAGTTATGGAAAAGGCGTTCATGGTGAATGTGGTCCATGAAGAGACAGAGGAAATGTGAGACTGAGGAGGTATATATTTCTCTTTGTTCTAGTGAATGTATTAAAAAGCTTTAAAGATATAGAGGTCACAACGAGCATCTGAAATTAAAAGTTGAAAAACTTCAATATCAAGCTCGTAAATATAAAACTAATGAGAAAAATTTTAAAAGAAAAGATAGAAGGTTTAAACAAATCAATTTATCAATCAAAATTAGATCTTTATGATAAAGATTGTGACATAAATGTTTTGACAACATGTAAAAATGAGCTATCTTTGGAAAAACATAAACTAAAGTGAACTCTTATCTGCTAAATTGAGTGTTGAGAAATTTGAATTATCTTCAAACATGGTTGAAGGTATTATCAAATCTCAAATTCAATAAAAAGATTAACTGTGGTAAAGGTGGAGTTGGATATTCTAACATTTCACCACCAATTAATCATAACTATTCTTTAGTACCTTCATCTATTAACACTTATGATAAAGAGGCATATGGTTTAGGTTTTCAACCATAGTCTAACTTTACACCTTTTAGTCAATGTGTCACTGACTATTGACCCGATCATAAAAACTGCAATTAAAGTTAATCATGATAATTCTTTTGCAAATGTGTGAAGAAGGACGGTTTGGTTGAAGAGTAGGAGAGTGATGATGAATTACTTTGAGAAAAATAAAACTTGTAATAAAAATCATGTTTGTAATTCATCATCAAATATCAATGAAAGTTTAAAAGTTTTTTTGTTTCAAATGATTGTCGAATTTCGTCAAACAAAGAAAACAAACTTAAGTAAAAAATTGAGTATAAGACCAAAGAAAGAAAGAGGGTCACAACATCCGTATCTGACTTGAAAATTGATTTAAAAAACATATTAGTTTCAAAAGGCAACATTGATAAAGAAGATTATATTTTTAAGGAAACAAATGAAAGTTTCTTTAAAAATAAATCTCTTATTATTACTAATTCTATGAAACAAGATGTTTTTAGCACAGGTATAAAAAAAGCTCATCCTAATCTAGTACTTTCAGGTCATAAAGATAATGTTTAAACAGAAGCCTCCTTAGTAACTAAAAAGGATCAATCTCTCAGGACCAATTTAAAAGAACAAGGAAAATGAGAGATTGTTAAAGAATCTTTTGACAAAAGACATACTAAAACCAGATTCTATGATAACTACGGAAGTTATCATCAACAGTTTGAAAAAACAACCCAAAAGCAAAATGTGTATCAAACTAAGTGTTGTTATGTTTATGGAAAGTCTAACCACATGGCTTGGAAAGTCTAACCATAATAGAAAATAATTCTTTCTTAATGCAAAGTTTAAAAGAAATTTGAATCAATCAAAATCATTTTCTGATAATAGAAATGATCAACCAAATTAGACTTTGCAAAAGGAAACTACAAACGAGAAACCTTTATCTGTTAATGATGACAATTCAATTTCTCCATAAAGTAATTTTAAGAAATTGCTTTCAAATCTAGTCAAACAAATTTAGAAATGGAAAATAAAAGTAAAGGAACCAGAATCTGATATTGTTGAAGATTACATCTTCAATGATAATAAAGATATGCTACTGAAATCTATATCATATTTGGAAAAGAGTGTACTCAAGTCAACCATGGCTTGCGCTCCTAAAAATGAATGAATATTTCATTTGTATAGGAACATCCAAGATCCAACATCAACAGTGTATGGCATGTTAACAGTGGATGTTTAAGGCACATGACTGCTAATATATCTCTGCTAAACAAAATCAAACCATATAAGAGAGGATATGTTATTTTTGCTGAAGACAAAGGAGGTAAAATTACAAAGAAATGTACAGTGTCAAATGGTGTATTAAGTTTTGATGATGTCAACTTTGTAGAGGAACTAAAACATAATTTGTTAAGTGTCTGTCAAATTTATGACAAACAATATTCCATCCATTTTACTGATAAAGAATGTCTAATTTTAAAACATGGATTTGTAATACCTGATGAATGTATCTTATTAAGAACTTCGAGAGATAAAGACACATACTTACTTGACATGAATAGATCTCATTCATTTGTAACGGCATCATGTTTCTTGTCTAAAGCCTTGGAGAGTGATTCATTGCGATGGCATCATCGCTTGGCCATGTAAACATTAAAAATATGAGCAAGTTGGTTAATGTAATCCTGTGATTGGCCTGCCTTTGAAAGAATTTCAATTAATAGAACATTATCTTCCATGTTCAAAAGGCAAACAACATAAATTACCTCTTTAACCAGTTGCTTATATAAAAATAGACTCTATTCTACAACTGTTACACATAGATTTGTTTGGTCCAGTTAACATGAGTTTAAGACATTGTGCATACTATTTAGTCATTACTGATGATTTTTCTAGATTTACATGGGTTTTCTTTTTAGCAACCAAAGATGAGACACCTCATTTGCTGATAAAGTTCATGACTCTAGTAGAGAATCAGACCGACAAAACAGTCAAATGCATTCAAAGTGATAATGGCACTGAATTCTGTAATCGGACATTGAATGAATTCTATGTTTCAAAGGGGATAGCAAGGCAATTTAGTTCAGCATGAACTCCACAACAAAATGGTGTTATTGAAAGACGAAACAGAACATTAATTAAATATGCCAGAACCATGTTATCAGCAACTAAATTACCTTCATTCTTTTGGGTTGAAGCTGTTAACACTGCTTCTTATGTTCAGAATCATGTCCTAATCAATAAACAACAAAATATGACTCCTTATGAAATCTTTTTCAAACATAAATCTAAATTCAAATATTTCAAAACTTTTAGATGTTGTTGTACATTGTTGAACACACCTTATTCAAAATCTAAGTTTAATGAAAATGCTGATGAATGTTATTTTGTTGGTTACTCAGCCAATAAAGTTGCATGTAGGGTTTATAATAAAAGATCAAAACAAATAATTGAGTCATTTAATATTGATTGGCACGAGTCTAACAAGACTGATGCAGGTTCTGCACCTTCATGGGTTTATGAATATGGTTCATTATTTGAATCATTTAATCATTCGTCTGTTGTTTCTACAGCATCTACTCCTCTGACATCCTCAATTTAGGATTTGTTTGCTGATGATCTTAGATCCAATTCATCACAAGCTCAAGAAATATCTTCATACATACCTGCTTCTACACCAAGAACAACTGCTCCACAGGTTTCTGCATCTGATGTTATTCAGACTGATCCTGCAATTGAACAAGCTCCACAAGTTTTTAATCAGAGTTGTTCTTTTACACAAGATGATCACAATGATGCCATTCAAGTTCCATTTGATGATTTGTTAATTGATAATGATTGTTATCATGATGAAGATATTATGTATCAACCTGAATGAGGAAACACTATTGAAGAACCAGTGGGTCATAATTCTAACTTAGATGAAGTTATATCTGAAGATGTCATTCCTCAGCTGAGACTTCATAAGGACCATCCGACTGAAGCCATTATTGGTCCATTATCACAAGGCGTTCAGAGTCAAAGTCATTCTGGAGCAATAAATACAATCTCGTATTCCTATTTTATTTTTCAACTAGTGACAAAGAACGTTAAAATGGCATTGAAAGAAAACATTTGGGTAGAGGCTATGTAAGATGAGCTGATGCAATTCAAGAAGCTTAATGTTTGGCATCTGTGTGAACTACCAAATAGTAAGTTGCCAATCGAACAAAATGGGTATTCAAGAATAAGACGGATGAGAAAGATGTGACTGCTCGCAATAAGGCCAGACTTGTTGTACAAGGATTCTATCAAATTAAAGGGCTTGATTAGGATGAAGTATATGCTCTGGTTGCAAGACTTGAAGTTATACATATATTTCTGGTGTTTGCTTCATACAAGAACTTCAAAGTCTATCAGATGGATGTCAAAACTGCTTTCTTGTATGGTGAAATGAAAGAAGAAACCTATGTCTGTTAACCACTGGGTTTTGAAGATTTAGATCATCCTGACTATGTTTAAAAGTTAGACAAAGCACTTTATGGATTACATCAAGCACCTCATGCTTGGTATGCTACTCTTACTGAACATTTGCTTGCAAATGGTTATACAGAGGTGCTATTGATCAAACATTATTCATAAGGAAGACTAGTGATTATCTAAATCTCGTTCAAATTTACGTCGATGATATTATCTTTGGATCTACAAAGGATGATATGTATAAGAAATTTGAAGTTATGATGAAGAAGAAATTCGAGATGAGTTCACTTGGAGAGATATCATTCGTCTTGGGCATCCAAGTTAAACAGGATGATAATAGTATATTGATTCATCAAGAAAAGTATATTCATACTATTCTTGATAAATAAAAGTTTTAAGACTTCAAGATAGCTCCTACTCCTATGTCTTCTCGTCCAACTTTGACTCCAAATCTCATGGGAAAAGATGTTGATCAACGCATGTATAGATCAATGATCGGCTCTCTCATGTATCTTACAGCAAGCAGATCGGACATCATGTTTAGTGTTTATTATTGTGGACTTTATCAGAGTAATCCAAAGGAATATCACATGAAAGCTTTCAGGTGGATTTTCAAGTATCTCAATGGTCAACCAATACTTGCTCTTTGGTATCCTAAAAACTCCGATTTCAATTTATTTGCTTATACTGACATTGTTTATGTAGGATGTAACTTGGATAGAAAATCAACAACTTCTGGATGTCAATTTCTTTGCAATAGGTTGATTTCTTGGCAATGTAAGAAGTAGCAAATGATGCCCACCTCAACTGCAGAAGCTGAATATGTAGCTGCTTTAAGTTGTTGTTCACAGATTGTTTGGATCCAGCAACAACTTCTTGATTATGGCCTTAACATTTATGACACCAAGATTTTTTATGATAACACTGCAGTTCTTAATATTGTGAATAATCCAATTCAACATTCTAAAACAAAACACACTGACATCCGTATGTATTTCATCCATGATTATTTTGAAAGAAAAACTATTCACTTAGAATCAGTTTCCTCAGATGACAACATTGTCGATTTGTTTACTAAGGAGTTTGATCATTCAAGAATTGAATTTCTAGTCCAATATTTGGGAATGATTAACTTTGGTTAACTATTATGCTTACACCCTTTACAAAAATATTTTTTCTTTGTTGAGTTAAAATTGTTATTTTCTTTTAGGTAATCATAATTTTAGGGGGAGAAATTTTGAAAAATACTTAAAAAATAGTGTTTGTTTTGGGGGGAGTAATTTTTAGCTTTATGGGTTAGAGAAAATATAAATTTTCAAGTGCATATAGAAAATGATAGTATATTTTTTTGATTTTGTATTGTTACATACAAAGGCATACAAGACACTAACTTAAATTATGGTTGATATGTTAACTGGCTTGATGAACAAGGATGAAAAACACTATGTTGTGTGATACACTAAAATAAATCATCTATGACTGAAGTTGGTAACTCATCAAGGTTTTGTGAATACATTGACTCCACGCTAAAACAGACTGAGAGTTATCATCTTATCATACTCAAGCCAGTTACTTTCTCATAATACATATATATATGTATATATATACGTGTGTATATATATATGTATATATATATGGGAAAAAGTAAAAGATAAATAAGGTTCTTAAAGGAAAATCAAAATACAAAAGAGGAAAATAGACAAAATGAGCAAAAAATGTCAAGATGGCCATATAGGAATAAAAGATACCAATGAGCACATTAATAAAAGATATGTAATAGATATACATACTATTTGTTAATATTTCATCTTTGAAAATATGTTATGACACAGGAGGCAAAATCAAAAGATAGGGCATGTAAGTTCGACTTGGCATGTAAATCCTAAACGTCTTGCAAGGGCAAATCATAAGTCCGACTGGCTGTTCATTACAACTTGTTAATGGATATTATCTAAGGCAATAACAAAATTCTAAGAAAGCTTATCAGAAGTAAAAGGTTTGAGTCAAATTGGAGTGACTTGAAATCTCGACAGTGTCTTGAAGCCAGATAAGAGTTTTATAGAAGTTTTGATTGTCGGATACAATATAACCAGTAGTATTTATTATAAAATCACGGCTTATATGTGTCTAAGTAAACTTGAATTCTATGTTTAAAAGGATACAATATATTGACAATCAACATAACTAGTCGTATTTATTATAAATGCTGGACGATGTCAATGATCAATTATCAAGAAATATGATCCTATACTTGAAAATTTACATAAAAAATATTTAAGTTATTATATGTAAGGCCCCGTTCTCGGGCACCTCACAGTTGGTCACCATCGCACTTAAAACACATCATTATATAATCTTTACTAAAATCATGCAGGGGAAACTGTGAAATAACTTTTCATTTTACTATAAATACTTTTGCAAAGTAATACAACACTCATTACAAATATATCATTTGTTTGCATTAGAATACAAAAGCATTAAACAAAGAATGTCATCCCAAAAGAGCTGAGTAGTCGCCTCGTGCCATCCTCAACAACCTCACCTGCCAACTGGAAACACATAAGAAGTCAGCGTTGCTAAGTGAGTTTTAGTTTTATAAATAAACATACTTTACTTTCATTAAAACCGTTTCTTTACTTTTATGCTATCACACATCATACGTACACATAAAGAATATCATTATTATCTTCATCATTCGTTATCTTTGTTACTATATGGGTCTTGTCACACTTTACCCTCTTCACGACACGTAGCCATGATTACGGAGGTCGAGTGGCAGGGATCCCGTTTCATACTTTATCATTTTATTTCTTTCCATTCATTACTTTCATTCGTTCATTCTTTAACTTTCATTCATTCTCTGTATGCCTTTAGCTTTCTTACTCTTTCACCTTTATCTCTTTTCTTTACATCTCCCATAAACCTTACTTTTCTGTATCATGGTACTGGATCTAGGCCTATCATAGACCTTCTATAACGATGCATCGCATCTCCTGGCCACAGTACCTAAGGTAAAGTTCAAGAGTACCATAGCCACATGTAATATCCTTCTGTATCGTGGTACTGGACCTAGGTCTATATCATAGACCTTCTATATCTGCGCACCGCACCCTCCTAGCCACAGTACCTAGGATATGCAACAATGGTTCTATACAATGGAAGATCCCAGTGTCAGGATTTTACCCTCCTCGTAGCACACAGCCACGATTACTGAGGTCGCAAGACAGGGATTCCATTTCGAGTCTGTTGCAACAACGAGGTTGCTCACCTCCTATATTTGCTTGCATGACTTTATTACTCTCATTCATTATTAATGCATGCATTCTTTCATCATGTTCCTCTTTCATTATCTTTCACTTTACGTTACATAATACTTTCATTACATTTATTAATCATAACATGTAAAGCCATGGAAAGACTAGCTCGTATCGAAACAAGGAACATCGACATATACCAGTCATCAGTCATTACCATCATACATGGTGACCTCATACTTAACATAACATACATCATGCATAACATGCAACACTATCATCATCGTGCCCAACATAACTTCTAAAGCCTCGACGGCCATCTTACATGTACTTACGGGAACTACCACATCATTACTTACCCCTGCCCTTTTCCTCGAAAGTTTGTAATCAAACTATGCCTCTCTTCGTACACAACAGCCCTATTTGGGCAATCGGGCACCCTTCAGTCGCATGGCCTCCATGCGACTGAACATCATGAGACTAGACCACTGCGAATGGACTCCCATGTGACTAAACCTTCAATCGTGCTAATGGACCCTCAATCATGCAATTGGACACTATGCGATTGGACCTATGCGAATGAGCTCTCAGTCGTGCGAATGAGCACCTACGCGACTGAGCACCTATGCGACTGAGCTCTCAGTCGTATGACCTGTCATACGACTGGACCCCCAGTCGTGCGATTGAACCTCAGTCGTACGATTTAACCCCAATCGCCCCTCAGTCAGCCGATTGGCCCTCCAGTCGCCTAGCCCTAACAGGGCGCAGAATGCAGTTCATCCCGAACTGCAGCCGTGACTTTCGACCTCCAAACCATTCCAAACTCATTCTAAGCCCATATTAACCCTCCTAAACCTTAGGGAAACATACTATGACACCATTCAAGCACACACAATCCCAAAATCAAACTCTAAACACACTACCCACAATCACACCCAAATGGGTCAAACACACACATTTTCAAAAGCGGGTTTCTAAGTGTTCCAGCCCTAAAATCGGTTGAAAAAAAGTAAAATAGGGGTCCTAGAACTCACACAAACAAGAAGAAGAAGAAGAGCTTCGTTTGGACTTGCTACACGATGAATTTCGAGCCCAAATCGACCCGAATCAACCTTTTCTTCCTCTTTTCTTCCTTTCTCTCTTCTCTCTTTCTTTTGTGGCTGAAATGAATGTGTGGGGAGGGGGAAATGGGCTGCCCTCTCCCTTAATGTGTCCCCATTTGCCTAACTTTCGTGCGTTGGCGAGTTTGGTTCCCCGACATTGGACTTTATTTCTTTTCTTCTTTCGTTGGCTTTAAAATAGATAAATAACCGGGCATTACAAGTCCCACCCCTTATATAGGTTTCGTCCCCGAAACCTGTTATTCCATGAACAAGCGTGGGTAATGCTGTCGGATTTCCTCTTCAGTCTACCACGTTGACTCGGATCCCTTCCTGTGCCTCCACTGTACACGCATGAGAGGAACCACTTTATTTCTCAACCTCTTCTCTTTTCGATCGATGATCGCCACTGGTTGCTCCACATAATTGAGCCGTTCGTATACTTTGATATCCTCCAGTGGAACAATCATATCTTCATCTGCCAAACACTTCCTTAGATAAGATACATGGAATGTCGGGTGTATTCCACTTAACTCATGCTGTAACTCCAATCTATAGGCTACCTCTCCTACTCGAGCAATGATTCGGAAAGAGCCTATATACCTCGGGCTCAACTTGCCCCGCTTTCTGAACCGAATAATACCCTTCCAAGGTGAGACGTTGAACATAACCCGATCACCCACCTGGAACTCAATCGGTCTGCGTCGTTTATCGGCATACGACTTTTGTCTATCTTTGGCTGCTTTCATGTAAGCTTTGATCCTTTCAAGCTTCTTAGTGGTAGCCTCAATCACCTAGACGCTCCCTAACTTTTTATAACCGATATCACCCCAACAAACGGGTGTTCTGCATTTCCTACCGTATAGCATCTCATACGGTGGCATACCAATACTGGCATGATAGCTGTTGTTGTATGAGAATTTAGCTAACGGTAAGTTGTCATCCCGACTTCCCCTGAAATCAATCACACATACCCTAAGCATGTCCTCTAATGTCTGAATGGTCCTTTCTGACTGACCATCAGTCTAGGGATGATAAGCCGTGCTAATATGTAATTTCGTCCCCATAGCGTCGTGGAATTTCATCCAGAATTTAGATGTAAACCGGGTGTCACGATCGGACACAATAGACAACGGCACACCATGACGAGTCATAATCTCCAAAATGAAAAGATCCGCCAACCTCTCGGATGAATATGTCTCACGCATCGGTAAGAAGTAGGCACTCCTCGTGAAGCGGTCAACAATCACCCATATAGCATCATACCCTTTCGGAGTACGCGGCAGCTTCGTAATAAAATCCATGGTGATGTGCTCCCACTTCCATTTTGGTATATTCAAAGGTTGAATCTTCCCATACAGCTTTTGATGCTCGGCCTTCACTTGCAAGCAAGTAAGGCACTTACTCACATACTCCACCACGTCACGCTTCATACCCGGCCACCAATAATCTTTCTTCATGTCTTGGTACATCTTTGTAGCACCGGGATGAATACGGTATCGAGTCTTATGAGTTTCGTCCATAATCTTCACCCGTAGATCCCCGAAATGTGGAATCCACATTCGTCCAACCCGGGTTCTAAAACCCAATGTGTTTTCACCCAATTCTGCAACTAGACCTCTCATTCGTTCGGAGTTAAGATGGTCTTCTTTTAAGGTCTCATCTTGAAACTCCTTTACTTGCTTCATCACATCTGAGGTCATGATCAACTAGTACGCTTTCACCCGAATCGGCTCGTGCCTTTCATTCCGGCTAAGGGCATCCGCCACCACGTTGGCTTTGCCCGGATGGTAATGGATCTCACAATTATAATCCTTTATGAGTTCCAACCATCGCCTCTGCCTCATATTCAAATCCTTCTGCTCGAAGGAATACTTCAAGCTCTTGTGGTCGGTGAATATGGCGCACTTCATCCCATACAGATAGTGCCTCCAAATCTTTAGTGAAAAGACCACAGCTGCTAGCTCCAAGTCATGAGTAGGGTAATTAAACTCATGAACTTTCAACTTTCGGGATACATAGGCTATAACCTTTCCTCTTTGCATTAACACACACCCCAACCCCGAGTAGGAAGCATCAGAATAAACCACCAGATCTTCACTTCCTCGGGTAATGACAGAACAGGAGCTTGGGTCAATCTCGTTTTCAATTCTTCAAACGCCTTCTCTTGAGCTTGACCCCATACAAACTTTACATCTTTCCGGGTCAACTTGGTTAGTGGAAAAGCAATCTTGGAAAAGTCTTGGATGAATCTTCTGTATTATCCCACCAAACCCAAGAAACTACGGATCTCGGATGGCGTCTTTGGAGACTTCCATCGCATCACCGCTTCCACCTTTGCCGGATCCACCATAATCCCCTCCGGATTCACCACGTGACCCAAGAATTGAACTTCGCGCAACCAGAATGTGCATTTGGAGAACTTGGCATACAACTTCTCCCTCCTCAACGTCTCCAACGCTTCTCGAATGTGACCGCCATGCTCTATCTCACTTTTTGAATAAATCAGGATATCATCAATAAACACAATCACTGATTTATCCAAAATCGGCCGACACACTCGGTTCGTTAGATCCATAGAAGCAGCTGGCGCATTGGTCAAACCAAAAGAAATGACAAGAAACTCATAGTGACCGTAGCGCGTGCAAAAAGCTGTTTTAGGAATATCCTACTCTTTCACCTTTAGCTAATGGTAGCCAGATCGAAGATCTATCCGTGAAAACCAACTGGCACCTTGAAGCTGATCAAACAAATCATCAATTCTTGGAAAGGGGTATCGGTTCTTCACCGTCAACTTGTTCTGGTCACGGTAGTCAATACACATCCTCATACTACCGTCTTTCTTCTTTATGAATAGGACCGGAGCACCCCAAAGGGAGATACCCGGTCTAATGAACCCCTTATCTAGCAGCTCTTGTAACTGCTCCATCAACTCCTTCATCTCTGTCGGAGCCAATCGATACGGTGACTTGGCGACAGGTTGGGCACCCAGTATTAGGTTAATCTAAAACTCTATCTCTCGGTCAGGTGGCACTCCTGGCAAGTCTTTGGGAAACACATCTGGAAAGTCACACACAACCGGTACATAAGACAGTTATGGTGCGGGCGTATCCACATCCTTTACATAGGCCAAGTAGGCACTACATCCATGCCTCATACACTTTCCCGCCAACGCCATCGAGATCACTTTCGGGATCATCATGACCCGATCCCCATAAATAGTTACCGAACTCCCATCAGGCGCTATCAAACGAATCATCTTCATTCGACACATTATATTCGCCTCGAAGTCCGCCAACCAATTCATACCATTAACCAAGTCAAAACCACCTAAGGTCATCACAAATGGCCTAACCGGAAATTTATGACCTTCTAATTCCACATCACAACCCTCTATCAACTCTGAAATCCTGGTAGACTTACCTATGGCAGTTTCCATATCAAATGGTGCATCAACACTTTTACTACTAACAGGCAGTTTAGCACAGAAAGCAGCAGAAATGAAACTTCTACTGGCACCCAAATCAAACAACACAGAAGCTAAAGTTTGGTTCACTAGAAACGTACCGGACACAACATCAGCGTAAATCCTAGCCTCCTCTTGTGTCATAGTGAATGCCCTGGCTCTCGCCCTCGGTCCTTCACTCCCTGTCTTCTTCACTCCGGAACCCTCAGCCCTAGGCTTCTTATAATCCTTAGTCACGTGGCCCTCCACGCCACAGTTATGGCATAGGATTGCACGAAAGTCCTTGGCTATATGCCCCGGCTTCCCACATCTGAAGCACACATTCGACCCCAGTCTGCATTCCCCACTATGCCCTCTTTCACATTTGCCGCAACTTTTCAGTCCCGTACCCGGCGTGGCTACATGACGGTCACCCACCCGTGCCTTCTTATTACTCGTCGAGGCATTACCCCTACCAAACCACTTCCCATTCCAGTTCCTATCACCACCACCCTTCCTACTACCTTCAACCACCACCACTACAACTCGTTTATCATACAGTCTTCCTGCCAAATCCACCGCTGACCTAAACGTGCTCGGTCGGGCAGTGATCATATGCCTATGAATATCCACCGGCAAACCTTGAATATACCTCTTGATTTTTCACGACAGAGGTGTCACCTGGTCCGACACTAGACGTGCCATCTCATTGAACTTCGTGGTGTACTATTGGTGTGTCATCGTTCCCCCTTCCAGTTAAAGGAACTCTCTCTCAACTTTATCCATCTCTCAGTAAGAACAAAACTCCTCAATGACCAACCTCTTCAGGTCTGACCATCTCATCCTACCAATAGCCCTGCTACCCTCGGCTTGGACTATATTGTCCCACCAGCGCAGAGCCGAGTCCACGAAAGAGTGGGCAGCAAACTTTACCTTCTGATCCTCCCGGCAATCGCTGATATTCAGAACGACTTCCATTTCTCTCACCCACCGGTGAGCAGCAGCAGCAGTGCTGTTACCATCAAAAGTAGGGGGCTTGCATCGTTAAAACGCCTCGTAATTACAACCTTGTGCCGGTTCCTGCACGGGCTCTTCCTCCCCCTCCTCATCATCAGAGGGAATCGTCTCAGCTTTTGTTTGCTCTCGTCCTCCCGAGGACCTGTTCCTCTCTTTCCTTTCCCATTCCCGTACTGCCTTGATCACTTTGGTCACCACAGACGGTAAAATTGTCTGCATGACCTGATGCGCTTTCTTTGACCACCGCCTCTTTCACCGAGGCCCTCAAGTTTGCACTCTCATCACCACCCTCCGGATGAGGGGTCTCGGGTCCCTCAGGAACCTCCTTCTCAACTCTAGGTCTGCCTTTCTTAGGCCACGATGCAGCACCAAGTCCACCACGTGAGGCTTTGGATGATCTACCACCGGCCATCCTCTATCACACACTGAAAGAATCAAACACTAACACGGTCATTCAATGGAATAGCTCAGTTTATGTCAGGTATAGTAAGTCCCTAATTACAGTGGCTAGTTGTGATTAGCCACTTACTTTACTCTTCGTACCCCGAGCATTACTTGTCCTGACTACATCAGTATCTAAATCTACCAGCAACACATAAACACATAACATGCGCACATACTATCGGTTAACTTTAAGAAAATACCTGATGGCATGCAGCTACTCAGATTGGCATCCCTTCCCTTTCCGTCCGATTTTTAGTTCAAGTTAAGGTTTATTTTGAAAATTTACCCATTTCACTTAAACTTTGGCTCTGATACCAACTTGTAAGGCCCCGTTCCCGGGCACCTCACAGCTGGTCACCATCACACTTAAAACACATCATTATATAATATTTACTAAAATCATGCAGCGGAAACTGTGAAATAACTTTTCATTTTACTTTAAATACTTTTGCAAAGTAATACAACACTCATTACAAAAATATCGTCTGTTTGCATTACAATACAAAATCATTAAACAAAGAATGCCATCCCAAAAGAGCTGAGTAGCCGCCTCGTGCCATCCTCAGCAACCTCACCTGCCAACTGGAAACACATAAAAAGTCAGCGTTGCTGAGTGAGTTCTAGTTTTATAAATAAACATACTTTACTTTCATTAAAATCGCTTATTTACTTTTATGCTATCACACATCATGCGTACACATAGATAATATCATTATTATCTTTATCATTCGTTATCTTTGTTACTATATGGGTCTTGTCACACTTTACCCTCCTCACGGCACGTAGCCATGATTACGGAGGTTGAGTGGCAGGGATCCGATTTCATACTTTATCATTTTATTTCTTTCCATTCATTACTTTCATTCGTTCATTCTTTAACTTTCATTCATTCTCTGTATGCCTTTAGCTTTCTTACTCTTTCATCCTTATCTCTGTTCTTTAAATCTCCCATAAACCTTACCTTTCTGCATCATGGTACTGGATCTAGGCCTATCATAGACCTTCTATAACGATGCATCGCACCTCCTGGCCACAGTACCTAAGGTAAAGTTTAAGAGAACCATAGCTACATGCAATATCCTTCTGTATCGTGGTACTGGACCTAGGTCTATATCATAGACCTTCTATATCTGCGCACCGCACCCTCCTGGCCACAGTACCTAGGATATGCAACAATGGTTCTATACAATGGAAGATCCCAGTGTCAGGATTTTACCCTCCTCGTAGCACACAGCCACGATTACTGAGGTCACAAGACAGGGATTCCATTTCAAGTCTGTTGCAACAACGAGGTAGCTCACCTCCTATATTTGCTTGCAAGACTTTATTACTCTCATTCATTATTAATGCATGCATTCTTTCATCATGTTCCTCTTTCATTATCTTTCACTTTACATTACATAATACTTTCATTACATTTATTAATCATAACACGTAAATCCACGGAAAGACAAGCACGTATCGAAACAAGGAACATCAGCATTTACCAGTCATTAGTCAACACCAACATACATGGCGACCTCATACTTAACATAACATACATCATGCATACATGCAACATCATCGTGCCCAACATAACTTCTAAAGCCTCGACGGCCATCTTACATGTACTTACGGGAACTGCCACATCATTACTTACCCCTGCCTTTTTCCCTAAAAGTCAGTAATCAAACTATGCCTCTCTTCGTACACAACAGCCCTATTTGGGCGATTGGGCACCCTTCAGTCGCATGGCCTCAATGCAACTGAACATCATGCGACTAGACCACTGCGAATGGACTCCCATGCGACTGAACCTCCAATCGTGGGAATGGACCCTCAATCGTGCGATTAGACTATATGCGATTGGACCTATGCGAATGAGCTCTCAGTCGTGCAAATGAGCACCTACGCGACTGAGCACCTGTGTGACTGATCTCTCAGTCGTATGACCTGTCATGCGACTGGACCCCAGTCATGAGATTGTACCTCAATCGTGCGATTGAACCCCAATCGCCCCTCAGTCGGCCGATTGGCCCTCCAGTCGCCTAGCCCTAACTGGGCGCAGAATGCAGTTCATCCCGAACTGCAGCCGCGACTTTCGACCTCCAAACCCTTCCAAACTCATTCTAAGCTCAAATTAACCCTCCTAAACCTTAGGAAAACATACTATGACCCCATTCAAGCACACATAAGCCCGCAATCACAATCTAAACACACTACCCACAATCACACCCAAATGGGTCAAACACACACATTTTGAAAAACGGGTTTCTATGTGTTTCAGCCCCAAAATCAGTTGAAAACAAGTAAAATAGGGGTCCTAGAACTCACACAAACTAGAAAAAGAAGAAGAGCTTCGTTTGGACTTGCTACACGACGAATTTCAAGTCCGAATCGACTTGAATCAACCCTTTCTTCCTCTTTTCTTCCTTTCTCTCTTCTCTCTTTCTTTTGTGGCTGAAATGAGTGTGTGGGGAGGGGGAAATGGGTTGCCCTCTCCCTTAATGTGTCCCCATTTACCCAACTTTTATGCGTTGGCGAGTTTGGTCTCCTGACTTTGGACTTTATTTCTTTTTTTCTTTCGTCGGCTTTAAAATAGATAAATAACTGGGCGTTACATTATAATAGTTAGTTTTATTTTGTTTTGTTATTTTTTTTGTTTAGTAAAAACATAGTATTTTTGTGTGTGTAATAGTGTTTGTCAATGTTTCATAAAATTTGCAAAATTAAGGGTGTATATATAAAAGTAAATACTTAGTTAAACATAATCATTTTCATAACAATTCAATAAATCTCAATAAGATGTTTTAAATTAAAAAATCAAAAAGATAGAAAAATAAAAGAAATGGACTTTTCGCGCAAGAACTTCAATTCATGCGAAAAGTTCAGAAAGCGAGAATTCAGACTTCTCGCGCAAGAAGTCTGTGTACTTTAAAAGGTACAGTTCATGCGAAAACCTTAAGTATTTCCATATTCATTCTGAATTTTTTCTCTCAAAATTACAAAGTGTCGAACCTCTGTCCAATTTGTTATTTGTGTTTATTGTGGTCGCATAGTGATATCTAAGTACTTGTTAAGGTATATTGACGTTTATGACTTCGATTTAAGTGATTTTAAAACTTGACGGTGACACCCCACTCGTGACTCGGGCGGACGTGCATACTTGATACAACTTACAGCGAAAGCAAACTGAGTTTTCATTTCAAACTTACAACGTTCTGAGTACAATACATTATTTAATTACAATATCAAACAATTATAAACTTCTATAGCTCCAGATTTCACTGTCTCATCATTGTTCCTAGAGTAGTCTCACTAATTACTTGTGATAAATATACTCAAAAAGACGTCAACTAATGCTGGTGAGCTCATGCTATACAGTTTATAAAATTAACTTTGACATGCATACAATATGGGTTGTGATATTTGGGTCCATAGGCACAGTGCGTTCCCTGGTTTTACCACAACCATCGGAGGCGGGTTTGTCAGACTCTCCCGGCCGTCAAATAGGTATGAGTATGTGCCTGATGTATACGAGGAACCATATCCTCTTTTTAGGCAGTTTGACACACCCCATTGTTGGACCAAAAGAACCAATGAGCCAAGATCAGGAAAACCTCTAAGTCCCACATGACATCACAACAACTGCTGAAGACTCCCATCAGCTGTTCTGACAAAGTCTGAAGAATCAACAGCTGAAGTTCAAAGAACCGAAGTACAACAGATGAAGATCCCAAAGTACTGAAGACAAGTACTGAAGTCTAAAGTACTGATAAATACAAGTACTGAAGACTTCAAGTACTGAAGACAAGTGCTGAAGATCAAAGTCTGAAGAACTGAAGAACTGATGAACAACTGCTGATGCACAAAGTCTGAAGACGACTGAAGACATCAGCTGATGACAACTACTGAAGTCATCAGCTGATGAATCATCTGAAGACCAAAGACTGAAGACCAAAGTGCTGAAGTTTCAGAGTTTGTCACAACAGCTGAAGAAGTCTTCTTCAGTTGTTGTGATGGTTTATTTTCTTTTCAGTAGTTTTATGTTTTTCATTTCAGTAGTTTGTACAACAGCTGAAGAGTTTGTTCTTCAGCTGTTATAGTTCAGTAGTTGTAAACGACTGAAGAGTTTGTTCTTCAGTCGTTGTAGCTTTTCAGTAGTTTCTTTTTCAGTACTTGTAATAGGTAGAACACTTAGGAAATTGTCAGAAGATGTCAGCTGTTGTGACATCTTCAGTAGTTGTGTTCTATTAGTAGTTAGTTAAATAATTGTTTAATGTCAGTAGAATCTGACAACAGTATGGTTCATTTGCCTATAAAAGGGCAGTGACCTGAATGTATTCCACGCCGAAACATGTGAAATAACAGAATATTATTCCTTTTCAGGCAGAATTATTCTCTCTCTCTACATTTACTTTGCATGCAATATTCTTTATGTTCTTGCTTTAATTGCTAATTTTCATGCTAAATCCGCTGCGAACACAATCTAATTGATCAAACTAGAGGCTGAGATCCTAACAAATGGTATCAGAGCAGGTTAATCATTGATCGATTTCACTATTGATCATTTGAAACTGCTCTTTTGATCTCTAAGTTTGATCGAATTAGCAATTTGCAAGAATTAGCTGTAGAGAGAGATTCTGCTGTTTCTGGCCGAAAACTTGAGGTTCTCTGGTGGTTTTGAGCTATATTTGTTTTGTTTAAACTTAAGTTTGACTAAAAACTGAGATGACTACACCAACAAACGATCCTCACAATACTGGTTCCTCAACCAAGCCACCGATGCTTGTGAGAAATGAGTATAACATATGGCAAAGACGTATGCTTCACCACTTGTCTGTCAACAGTGTTGGTTGTTGGAAGTCAGTGGTGCATGGACCATACAAGCCTATGGTGAGCGTCCCTGAATCTAATGAACAGGTTCCAAAGAAACCTAAACAATATTCGGACGAAGATCTAAAGCTGTTCGAGATTGATGCTAGAGCCCATGGAATTTTAGCCATGGCTATTCCAAATGAGATTTACTCAGGGCTCTTGTATCATGAAACTGCTCATGACCTATGGGTTGCTCTAAAGGAACAATTTGGAGGAACTGACGCGGTCTTAGCAAACAATAGGGAAATCCTCGCCCAACAATATGAGACATTCTCATATAGAAAGGGTGAGACTCTGACCCAGCAGTTTGAGCGGTTCTCTTGTTTGATTTCTGAGCTGAAGATGGTCAAACAAGAGTACTCCAACAGCCAGATGAACAACAGGTTCCTCAGATCACTGCCTGAGAGATGGGACACTTATACCATTGTCCTACGCTCCAGTGCAAATCTGGAAACTCTATCTCTCACCCAACTTCATGGGAAATTGCTCACCTTTGAGAGAGAGATAGAGCAAAAGAGGAAGTTGTCCACCTCTGGCAAGCTCGCTGATGACTTTGTTCAAGGAAATGCTGCCTTGATAAGTCAGGAGTCAGAATATGCTTCATTAGAAAGTTCTTATGATGAGCACATTGATTTCTCTACCAACTCAGAACAAGCTTTTGTTGGTGTAGGTAGTAGTTCAGGAGGCAGCAGTGATAACTGGTGCTTTTTGATGGATGATTTGAAGGGCATTCCAGATGATGATCTGGAGGAGATGGATATTTTGAGCCAAATGGCAATGATCAATATCAGATCTCAAAAGTTCTACAAAAGAACTGGTAGGAAATTCCCTGGTCTCTCTGGCAAAACCAAAGTTGGTTTTGACAAGAGCAAGTTGAGGTGTGACAAGTGCCAAAGGCTTGGACACTTTGCTAGAGAGTGTAGATCATCTGGATCTAACTCCTCTGCACCCTTTGTGACTTTTCCAAGCAATAGCTCACAACACAGAGGGCAACCTTCCTCCAGTTCTGGTCATCCATCACAAGCACAGGCATCACCTGCTTATTTTGTGCCTCAGGGGTATATGCCATACTCATACCCCTGCTACTACATGCCTCAGTCCAGTCAAACTCAAGCACCTTCGGCTCAACCACCACAGGCTCTTCCTGAGCCTCAATCTTCCCCATCTCATCATCAAACACAACCTCAACAACACAGCTTCTTCACCCCAGGAGTTGTTGACTGGAGTAGTCTACCAGATGATCTATCTGGCCAGGAACAACTACTCCAAGGTGCTGGTCAACATGGTGGTGATAGTCCTTTTGGAAATCTTGCTCTGATGGCCCTTGAGTCTGCTGAGGGGTCATCATCCAATGCCACATCACAGGTATCATCTGAGGCCAAAGCCAAGCTTTGTTCTGAATCATGCATACCAGCATTTGCTTCTATTAGAGAAGCAAATGTAGCTTTAATAGATAAAAAACTTGAGCTAGAGCACACTATTTCCAAAAGAAAAGCTGATTTTGAGGTTGTACTAAAAGAGAAAAATGATGAGATTTACAAGCTTAAATGCCAAATCAAAGATGGTAAAGCTAGGGAAGATGTACTTCTAGAGAAGTACAGAGACCTCAAGGAAACTCTTGCAAACACCCAAGTAGAGTGTGATCGATGGGTGCAATCATGCAAGGGTTTTGAAATGCTTCTTAAGAAGCAATCCGCTTCCAATGTGAAGTTTGGGATTGGTTATAATCACACTGCTCCTCCTACAGATTTCACTTCAAGAGCAGAAGTTGAATATGATGGAGAGAGCAATAACCAATCCTTCTCATCATGTGACCTACTATCTTCTGATTCAGCATCATCAGAGATAGAAGTCAGCAACCAATCAGCAGATGCTACAAGAGCTGATGGTTCAAATGCTGACTGTCACATGATCAAAAAGTTGATCAACTCAGGTGTTGTCTCTAGAAGTACTGAAAGTACTAGAGAGCAAGTGATAACACTTGAAGCTCAAATCTCAACTACTACCAGCACTGAAGAGAAGAAAACTGATAGTAGAAAAGGTTTGAAGACAACTAAAGAAGAGGTTAGGAAAGCAGGTACTAAAGGGAAGAAAACTGCTAGTACTGATAACAAACAGTTGAAAAACAAGTCTTCAGCAGTTTCATCTTCTTTGGTTGATGATCAACACAAGATGAAGAAGAAGCCATGTGAGATATGTGGCTTGTTCAATCATTTTACTGATGATTGCTGGTACAAAAGGGGTTCCAAACTCAAACAACAGGAGGAAATTAAAGAGCAAATAAAGAAAATGAAAAATGAGTTTGAAACCAAGTTTGTACTAGCAACATCAAAGCCTGAAATCCCTAAGCCCAAAGCTAAATCTAAAAAGAAAGTAGGGAATACTCAGGCAACAGCTGAGGTTGCTCAGAAAAAGATGGTACAACATAGGAATCCATCATCAGCAAACTCCAGTGTGTCTGAAGAGCTGAAAGCTTTATCACAAAGTCAGACACAACTGGTGATGATGGTTCAGCATCTAATGGGAAGAGTCAACCATTAAGATACTCTTGTGTTGAAACCACAGAAAAGGAAGTCCAAGCCAAAGGGTTCCTCTTCTACACCATCTTCTTCACCTCAGGCTGTTACACATAACACACCTATTAGTGCTGCACCTATAGCTGAGAACAGACCCAAAACCAAATAGGTTTGGGTCTCTAAAACTAACTAACATGTGGTTATGATTGCAGGGTTCTTCAACATGCCAATAGAGCATCTGGTATGTAGACAGTGGAGGATCTATGCACATGACAGGAAGCAGCTCCCTTCTTAATGACTACTCTCAAGGAAAGAAGGGATTTGTTTCCTTTGGCAATGATGCAAAGGGTTACATCATCGGAAAAGGCTTTGTTTCCAATGGGGAAATAAGGTTTGATGATGTTAACCATGTGGAGAATCTCAAGTACAACCTCTTGAGTGTCAGTCAAATGTGTGATAAAGGCCATATTGCCCTTTTCACAAGCAAGAACTGTCGGATTCTGTCATCCAAAGTTCTAAATTTGATTGACAAGGTGTTAGATGAATACACTCTCCTGAAGGCCAACAGGACAGGAAGAGTGTATGCCTTAGATCTTTCCAAAAAGATAGATCTAAAAGGCCATCCTTGCCTATTCTCCAAGGCATCTCCTCAAGAGTCTACTCTATGGTATAGAAGGCTGGGGCATGTTAATTTCAAGAACATGAATCAGCTGATAAGCCATGGTTTAGTAAGAGGATTGCCTTTGAAGGAGTTCAAGTGTGAAGACAACTGCACTGCTTGCTTAAAAGGAAAACAACACAAAGTTTCATTCCCTTCAATAGAAGAACCAAAGTCCACTGCCTGCTTAGAGCTCCTGCACATGGATCTCTTTGGTCCTGTCAGAGTGATGAGCATGGCAAAGAAGAAATACTGCCTGGTAATTGTGGATGATTATTCCAGGTTTGTATGGACTTTCTTCTTGCACTCCAAGGATGAAGCAGCCAAGACTATCATGAACTTTATGTTATTTGTAGAAAAGCAGTATTCCCTATAGGTCAAGTGTGTGAGGAGTGACAATGGATCAGAATTTAGAAACCACACACTTGATGACTTCTACATGTCCAAGGGAATTAAAAGACAGTTTAGCATTCCTAGAACTCCTGAGCAGAATGGAGTGGTGGAGAGAAAGAACAGAACTCTCATTGAAGCTACAAGGTCAATGCTGGCTGACTCAGGATTGCCACTGACCTTTTGGGCTGAAGCTGTCAATACAGCTTGCTATGTACAAAATAGAACTTTATTGAATAAGAGGTTGATGAAGACTCCTTATGAAATTCTTCATCATTTGGCTCCTCTAATTTCATTCTTTAGAGCCTTTGGGTGTCCATGTTTTATTCTCAACACTAGAAACCCACTCCAGAAATTTGCTAGTAAGGTGGATGCAGGGTATTTTGTTGGTTATTCATCAACTTACAAGGCATACAGAGTCTTCAACTGTAGGACAAAGGTGGTTGAAGAAACTCTGCATGTTAAGTTCAATGAATCTCCAAAGGACAAGATTCCATAAAACCCTGTCGAGTTGTTTGATCTGGACATACTGCAATATGTTCCTTATCAACCTCCAGCTGTTGAGCCTGTCAACAGTTCTCCACCTGGTGGTACTGATGATGATGTAGTCAGCACTCACCTCTTCAGGTTTAGTGACAACCTGCCTGAGTCCACTAAACCTGATGCTCCTGTAGCTTCAGCAGCCCCATCCACAACAAATGCTGCTGAGATTTCTGCAAGCTCTACTTCATTTGAGCTGCCATCTCCTACATGGTTTCAAGAATCTCCATCACCATTTGTTGCTGCTGAAAGTCCTACAAACACTTGCACTGACATTATAGTCTATCAAGAGCTGAAGAATCACCCCACATCTCAAATCATTGGTGATATCAATGCTGGAGTTTCAACCAGGAATCAATTGTCCAATTTCTGCTTCTATGCTCTCTTCATCAGACAGCAAGAGCCAAAGAACTATCATGTTGCTTTAAGAGACAATGGATGGGTTGAAGCAATGCAGCTTGAGCTTCTTCAGTTCAAGAAACAGCAAGTGTGGGAGCTTGTTCCTATACCCCAAGGGAAGTGTGCAATAGGCACCAAATGGGTATTCAGGAACAAAACAGATGATAAGGGCCAAATTGTCAAGAACAAGGCCAGGCTGGTTGTCCAAGGATTTGCACAAGAGGAAGGCATCGATTATGATGATACCTTTGCTCCTGTGGCAAGACTGGAAGCAATCAGACTATTCTTAGCTTATGCTGCCTTTCATAGTCTTAAGGTTTATCAAATGGATGTCAAAAGTGCCTTCTTATATGGAAAAATAAAAGAAGAAGTTTATGTGTGTCAACCACCAGGCTTTGAGGACAACAAACATCCTGATTGGGTGTACACGCTTGATAAGGCTCTTTATGGGCTGAAGCAAGCTCCTAGAGCTTGGTATGAGACACTCTAAACTTTTCTTTTAGAGAATAAGTTCACTAGAGGCACCATTGATAAAACCTTATTCATCAAGACTGTGAGACAACATAAGCTCCTTGTTCAAATTTATGTAGATGACATCATCTTTGCATCCTCTGATCTAAAGTTGTGTGATGAATTTACAATGCTCATGAAGCAAAAGTTTGAAATGAGTGCTATGGGGGAATTAGAGTTCTTTCTAGGTTTGCAAATCAAACAATGGAATGATGGAATTTTCATCCATCAGTCCAAATACACCAAAGAGTTGTTAAAAAAGTTTGATTTACAAACCTGTAAGCCCTGTTCTACTCCCATGAGCAGCATCACACAACTAGATGTAGATCAGAAAGGTAAAGCGGTTGATGAAACCCTTTACAGATGTATGATGTTAGGTCCCTTAAAAGATTAACATTTAGTCTTTTATTGTTTAGTGTCTGTTTTTGTATTTTATACTAGTATAGGGACTAGTTGTGTAAATTTAGTTCCTTAGGTCCTAGTATAAATAGCTTAGACGTAGTGTAGATAGTAAGTTTTTGCAAAGTTTTTGCATGTTTTATGAGAACTGCTTTCTATCACTGTAATCGTCTTTGCAATCAATGGAATGTGAATTTTGTTGATTTGTCTTGATTTGATTACACTTGATTGTATTTTGCTTTGAATTGTTCATCTAATTGATACAGATTGCTCTAATTGATCCTATCAATTGGTATCAGAGCTTTCGGTTGCGTGTTCTTGAAGTTCTGTCGAAGATAGAAACTTCAAAAATCCACTGAAATCTGTATTCAATTGACAATTCAAGTGAAATATTGTGAATCGAAGCTGTATTTCTTCATCAGAAACATGTTTTGAATCACAATTTGCAGTTTATCTCATAAAAACCGAGTGAATTTGTGGAAAAACAGTACGAATATGTGTTCTTGAGTGTTCGACCTAAAATCTCTGAAATTCATCGAAATTTGTTGTTGATCACTGAAATTGAGGTTATAGGATTGCTTATCGGCATAATCTTGAACAAATTGCGAAATTTCAGCTCAATTCATCAAAAATTGAAGGATTTTGAGATTTCTGAGTTCGTTACATTCATAAGAATCTGATGAATGTGCCGTATTAGGGATGAAAAAACACTGAAAATTGACTAAGTGATTGGTCGTTTGAGAACTGTTGGACTTTTCTCAACTGTTTCAGTCGTATCACCCTAGTCGTATAACCACTGTTGGTTGGACACATCACTACTGTTAGTAGTTTTACCTTAGCCGTATAACGACTATTGGTCATTTTACCTTAGCCGTATAACGACTATTGGTCGTTTCAACCTTGGTCGTATAACGACTGTTGGTCGTTTCAGCTTTGGTCGTATAACTACTGTTGGTAGTTTCAGCACTGTGTTGAATATTTTTCTAAGGCAATCCCTTAGACTCATCACAGTTGGACTCATCACTACTGTTGAACCTTTTCACTGTTGGACATATTACAACTGTTGGCCGTTTCACTTCTGGTCGTATCACTGCTGTTGGACATTTGACCACTGTTTCGGACTTTTCAGCCTAACACTTAGAAATTTTTCATAAAAAAAAAAAAAAAAAAAAAAACCAAAAATATTTTTTCTTTTCATTTCTTAATTCAAAAGATTAGAAAAACAACAAAAATATAAAAATGGCTAAATCAGAAGATTCTGAGAATAGAGTTCCAAAACTTAAAAACAGAGCTGATTTTAAAAATTGGTCTCTAAGGCTGAAACATCATTTGAATTCCATAGATACTGATCTGTGGAAATCAATTGAAAAAGGTCCATACATTCCTGTTACTACTGATGGTCCAGACAGAGGATTTGTATACTCTAAAGATTCACAAGAGCCTTATCCAGAAGATAATCTTCATGGTGATGACTTAAAGAAAGTAAAGAATGACATCAAAGCATATTCTCTCATGTGTAAAGGACTACCATTGGAAGTTCTTTCAAGGCTTGAAAACTATCAGACTGGATATACAATGTATAAAGCCTTGAAGATTATATGTGAAGGAGGAAAAGAGATTCAAGATCTGAAAAGGCAGAAACTGAAAAGGCAATTGGAACTTTTTGAGCATATCTCAGGAGAAACAATAAACCAAATGATGAACAGGTTTGTGCAATTAACTACAGAGATGTCTACTTTGGGAATCAAGAATGATCTTGAGGACTTAAACAACAGACTCCTGAATGCACTACCATCTTCTTGGAAACAAACTGTCACTCTGTTGAAACATACTGAGAAGTTTCCAATGGATCTTGATCTTCTTATTGCTAAGATTGAATCTGTTGAAATTGATGAAAGCTCTAGAAACAATGATAGACATGCATCAACATCTCAATATAAGTATGTTGCTTCACCAGCAAATACTGTTGAGAATGCATTCTTGGCCAAAGATCAATCTACTCCTGAAGATGAAGGTGATCTATTTGTGGGAGCAGGATTCTTCACAAGTACACCTGCTTACTCCACTCAACCACTACCACAACCACAATCTTCACCTAAAGCTCAAATGCCAAAACCTTCAACTGAGATGCCATCCTCCTCACACTCTCCCAATCCAAGCAAAGTGAAAGATGTGATCAACATTCTTTTACAAGATGAAGAGTCAAAAACTGCTTTCACTGCATTCATGGCAAGCTTTCAAGCTTATCAAGGCAGTCATCTGACTCAAATGGAGCTAGTTCTACAGGATTTGTTTGAAATGGATCCAGATGATGTAGAAGAAATGGATCTTAATTGGCAGATGGTCATGATAGCTTACAGAACTCAAAAGCATGCTTACACCAACAGAAATTACAAACCCAGTGCAAACAAAACTGTTGGGTTTGACAAATCAAAATCTAGATGCTTTAACTGTAACAGTTATGGTCATTTTTCAAGAGAATGCAAAGCTCCAAGAAACCAAGGAGGAAATAACCAAGGTAGCTCAAATGGTCAAAAGTATCAGCAACAGGCAAACAAGACTTTTCAGAAGCCATACCAAAGTCTACCAATGCCAGAATCAAAAGAAGAGAAGAACAGTGAGGAAACTAAGAAGGCACTGGTTGTAAACATCAAAGATGGTTATGACTGGAGTGCATATGCAGAGCAATTTACTGCTGATCTCACTGCTAATCTGGCACTAGTTGCTGAAGTTGATGATGAAGACTGGTCAGAATTTAAAGATCCTAAATATGATGAATCAGATCAAGAAGAAGAATATGATTGGAGTGACAAATCAGATCCAAAAGATACCTCTGAAGAAGTTGCTCTTATGGCTCAATCAGAACAGCCAAAGGTTGTTAATTCTTCTGATGCTGAATCTTCACAATCATATCCTGAAATACCAGTAGAAGTGAGAGAGAAAATGTGCACAAAAGCATGTTTTGAGCTAGTTGAACACTACAGAACATACTCATTTAAAATCTGTGACAAGCTCAAACAAGAAGAATCAAAACACAACAAGTTAAAATCAGATCACAAAATTGCTGATGAAAAGATCATGTCTCTTCAAGCATCATGGAACAAAACCATTAAAGAACTTGAACTTGTCAAACAACAACTTGAAGAGATGAACAAAACACTAGAAAAAGAAAAATTGGCACATGCAGCAACTCAAATAGACTTAGCCAAAGTAAAAAGCTCAAAGAAAATTGTTGAGCAACTGGTGAATGGAAGGAGTGAAAAAGACAAAACAGGTCTAGGATTCACACATGAACCTATGCCTGAATCTATCTCCAAAACACTACCTGATAATTTCAATACTCATGATCATTCACCAGAAAACAAAGCTAAACTGAAGGAATTTAAAGATCAAAAGAACATTCAAAAGAAAAATGTTGAAGTTTATGAAGAAACTGACTTAAACAAGATTAAAAATGGTTATCCAATCAAAGTTAAATCTTATGAACCTCAACAAAAACAAAAGAAGTTGTTCATACCAAAAAGTGAAAATGTTATTGAACAAACTGAAATAAAGAGTGAAAATTCTGATGTCAATAACAAACTGAAAGAAAAATATGAAGAGGTTAAATCAGATAACAATAATTCTGATGATTCTAGTTCAAATGAACTAACTGAAGTGAAAGAATGTCAAAAGGAATCTTCTCAAGATTCAACTAAACTTCAAAGCAAGAAAACTTCATCTAGATTGAGAAATCAAAGACGAAGAAAAGCTGCAAAAGCAAAGAAAACTGAATCAACTAATCAGTCACAGAACAATACACAAATCAAACCTGTGAAATTTGTGTCTGCTGGAACTTTTGACTTGAACACAAACACAAAAATACCAAATACACCTAAGATCAAATCTAACTCTGATCTGAGAACAAGTCCAGATCATAAGACTTCCGCTGTGTACAAAAGATTTGAATCAAAGGAGTCAAAGAAATTTGTTCAAGTTCAAAAGAAAAATCCCAAAGATCAAAAGACAAATTTTACTCCAATTAAACAACAAATTAAATTGCCTAACCCAAAATTCAAACAAGAATCAAATGTTGCTTCAACATCAAGGGTTAATAAAATGTTGTTTAAACATTCTGAAAAGTATTGTGATATCTGTGACATGTACAATCATGACATTTCTGAATGTTACTTCAACAAGTATTGCTACATATGTGATATGACAAATCACACCACAGCTGATTGTTATTTTAACAAATACTGTGCCTTGTGTGATGAAAGAAATCACAATACAAATGATTGTTACTTCAGGAAGAACTCTACAAGGAAGGAATTCAATAATCAAGGTTTTGTAAATCCACAATTTATAAGAAATCATAATATTGGATTTAAATTTTCACAACAAAAATCTTCCTTGGGTTTGAGATCTTTCAGAAGAAACAATTCAGAATTTGTCAAATCACAGCAATATCACCAAGAAAAGTTTATTCCTCGATCTGTGAGAATAAACCAAGGAACATTCTCAAATGATTCATACAAGAGTTCAAGATTTCTTAATAATGCTTTGAAATCAAAATCTCAAAGAGATAATCAGTTGGTTTCTCAAAAAGAATTTGAACAAGTTAAAATTCAAAAGAAACCAGATGTCAACAAACTTCATTTTAAACAATTTACAATTGTTGACAAGTTTGGCAAGCCCAAGACCATCTCGGCTTGGGTTACTAACTCACCGTAAATTTTTTGTGCATGCAGGTACGCCCGCGGAGACCAATCAACTCATGGTATGTTGACAGTGGGTGTAGCCGGCATATGACAGGCAATCAAGCCTTATTGCAAGACTTTAAGTTAAAGGACGGTACTCATGTTGCTTTTGGAGGAGATGCAGGTGGAAAGATAACAGGAGAGGGAACAGTGTCCAATGGGATCATAAGTTTTGATAAAGTCAACTTCTGTTCACAGTTGAACTTTAATCTTCTAAGTGTATCCCAGATTTGTGACAAATCTTACTCTGTTCTTTTTGATGAATCTCACTGTTATGTCTTGAAACCAGGTTTTCAGATTAGCAATGACTGGGTGATAGTTAAAGCTGCTAGAGACAGAGATGTATACAAATTGGATATGTCTCAAGTGGATCCTGCAACTGAAACTACCTGCCTGATTGCTAAAGCTTCAAATGATGAAAGCCAGCTTTGGCATAGACGTCTTGGTCATTCCAACTTCAAAAACATGAACAAGCTTGTAGCAGGAAATCATGTTATTGGACTTCCTTCCAAGAAGTTTTCAACTACTGACCACTGCTCAGCATGTTTGAAGGGAAAACAACATAGAGCGTCTTATAAGTCCAAGCTGATAAACTCAAATACCAAACCACTCCAGATGTTACATATGGACCTTTTTGGACCAACTAATGTTAGGAGTATTGGTAGAAAATCTTATTGTTTAGTCATCATAGATGATTATACAAGATTTTCATGGGTTTTCTTTCTTCAAGCTAAATCTGAAACTGCAGATCTTCTAAAAGAATTTATTAACAAAGTTGAAAATCAACTTGATCAAAAAGTAAAAATAATAAGAAGTGATAATGGAACTGAATTTAAAAATGCTAACATTGATTTGTTTTGTGCAGAAAAAGGGATAGTTCATCAGTTCAGTGCTCCCAGAACTCCACAACAAAATGGAGTTGCTGAAAGGAAGAACAGAACTTTGATTGAAGCTGCCCGTTCTATGTTAGCAGATGCTAAACTTCCAATCACTTTCTGGGACGAAGCAATATCCACAGCATGTTTTATTCAGAACAGAATCTTGCTTGTTAAAGATAAAAAGAAAACTCCATATGAGTTGATGTTTGACAGGAAACCAAACATAAATTTTTTAAAATCATTTGGTTGTCCAGTTATGATTCTTAATTCAAGTGATCATTTAGGAAAATTTGAAGAAAAAGCTGATAATGGATTTTTCGTTGGATATTCATCTGTTTCAAAAGCCTATCGAGTGTATAACTCTAGGACAAACACTATTAATGAAACATTCAACGTTAAATTTTTGGAAAACTCTTTTCCATCAGTTTCAAATGGTCCTGCATGGTTATTTGATTTGGATTCTTTGTCAAACTCATTTCAGTCTAACTTGTTTAATCAATCTGATGATTTTTCAGGTAAGAAGAACTCAAGAGGAGATCTAGGATCTTTCAGTGATGATTCAGATTCTGATGATTCAGATGATGCTCGTCCAGATTATCCATTTTTTTCATTTGTCAAGGATTCAACAATACAATTCCATGACAATGTTCCTGATTCTCCAGCTTCAGATCATTATGTTTCAGCTGCTCAAGAAGCATCACAACCTATTCCTAATGATGGTACAGAAATTGGACATCCTGAGTCTGGCACATCTTCTATCTCTGGAGATGCAATTGATCATAGTAACTTCGATTACTTTCTCAATTCACCGACTCAAGTACCAAATTTCACACCACATTCCTCTACCTTATTGCAACAGCTCTCCAATCTGAACCAAACAAATCTTGATGTTACTGTTCAAGGAAATGAGATTCCGATATCTCGTATCCACCGGAACCATCCAACATCACAGATTATTGGTCCTCTGAATGAGAGAACTACTAGGAGTAAATCTGAACATGCAAATGTTTGTTTATACTCATGTTTCCTTTCTCAGACTGTTCCTAAAAATGTCACCGAGGCATTACAGGACAATGGTTGGATTGAAGCTATGCAAGAGGAACTTCTACAATTTCGAAAACAAGAAGTGTGGAAGTTGGTGGAATTACCTGAAGGAGAAAATGCCATAGGCACCAAATGGTTGTTCAGAAATAAAACTGATGATCGTGGCATTGTAATCAGAAACAAAGCAAGACTTGTTGCACAAGGATACACACAGGAAGAAGGAATTGACTATGATGAAGTATTTGCTCCAGTTGCAAGACTCGAATCTATTCGTGTTTTCCTGGCTTATGCATCATTCATGAAATTCAAGGTGTATCAAATGGACGTAAAAGGTGCATTTCTGTATGGTCCAATCACTGATGATGTGTATGTTAAGCAACCTCCGGGCTTTGAGGATGCAGAATTTCCACATCGTGTGTATAAGCTTAGCAAAGCTTTATATGGACTACATCAAGCTCCTAGAATTTGGTATGAAACATTATCTCAACACTTGATCCAACATGGATATACACGAGGGAAAATCGATCCAACTTTATTCATAAAGAAGGATAATGATGATCTCTTATGTGTGCAAGTGTATGTAGATGATATCATATTTGGTTCTACCAGTCCATCTTTGTGCAAAGAATTTGAAGAGATTATGAAATCTCGATTTCAAATGAGTTCTATGGGAGAAATCAATTTCTTTCTTGGATTGCAAGTTCAACAATCTGCAGATGGTATTTTTATTAATCAAGAGAAATTCGTTGATAAACTCTTGAAGAAATTTAAACTGCATGATTGTCAATCCATAAGAACTCCAGCAGACGTAAACACCAAGATTGAACCTGATCCTAAAGGAAAATCAGTAGACCAAACATTATACAGATCTATGATTGGTTCTTTGATGTACCTTACTGCATCAAGACCAGACATAATGTATGCTGTTTGTGTCTGTGCAAGGTATCAATCAGACCCGAAAGAATCTCACTTAATTGCTGTCAAAAGAATATTCAGGTATCTCAAAGGTAAACCAGCCTTAGGGCTTTGGTATCCTTACGAGGGTAATTTTGAGTTACATGGATATACAGATAGTGATTATGGTGGATGTTGTCAAGATAGAAAATCTACTACGGGTGGGTGTCAGTTTCTTGGACCCAGATTAGTTTCATGGCAATGTAAGAAACAAACAAATGTTTCTGTCTCAACTGCAGAAGCTGAGTACATAGCTGCATCAGCAGGATGTTCTCAAATCCTTTGGTTGCAAAACCAACTGCTAGATTATGGGTTTAATTTTCTTAAAACACCAATTTACATTGATAACACAGCTGCTATGTTCATTACAGCTAATCCAGTTCAACACTCAAAAACAAAACATATCGAAATTCGATATCATTTTCTAAGAGATAATTCTGAAAAAGGTTTAATCATTTTGATTCAAATAGCAACTGAAAAACAGTTGGCAGACCTATTTACTAAAGCTTTTCTACCAGGAAGGTTTGAGTACTTAGTGGAGTCAATTGGCCTTATTAACCATGTGTAAACCTGGTTAAAAATATTTGAATCTTTTCATGATCAAAAAACTTTCCTAAAATCTGAAAATTTTCATAAGGATAACTTTTCATAGTTATTTGCCTGATTGTTTGTGTGTGTGTGTTTTTTTTTTTATAGAAAAACAAATACAAAAGTAGAAAACCCCAAAATCAAATAGAAAAAGATAAATCAAAAATCCAAAAATAGAGTGATTTTCATTTTTCATTCATTATTTTAGGAATGAATCTGTTTTTGCCTTATGTGAGAAATGATAGTACATTAGTAAGATCAGTTACATACTTCACTCGCTAATAAAGTCTGACATGATCAGGAATTGTTGTGTAGACACTATCATGCTAGTATACTGAACAAGTAAATTCTTGTGATTACCCACATTCTTATGCTTGTTTGTGTATTCATCTAAGTACATTTGAGTGTATTAGCTTATCAGATTGACTGCTTGTTAAGCTACTCCTGCTCACACCTAATGGTAATGTGACTAATCATGAGGTTTGTTACAAGCATCATTTACTTCTCTGTTATGAGTCATCATAGACCTGAAGTACCGAGATATCCTCTGTTGTAAGTCATTACAGACCTGGATATTCTCACTTGATGCAAAAGATGCCAAAGTGCACAACCCATTCAAAAGGATGGTTAGAGTTGATCAAATGGTTATCCATGATCATTCTCTATTAAATTAAGTAACATGAACTCTGATTATGCATATTTGTTAGGTAATAAGTTGAGAATAAGTGCTTTCTTGCATGTCTTGATGATGGTTGATCCTCTTTGTCTTGGTATGAGTCACATCTTGTCATACACCTCTACCATACTCATCCGAGAATTGAAAAAGTAAGTGAGCTGATAGTTTATGTCAAAAACACTCATTTGCTGTCCTTAGATCTTGTGTCTCCTTTGCTGTGATAATCACTGACCTGGAACACACTTGATCAGGATTTAATCATTGTCTATGACTATCCACACAATTTTTATTTTAATGTCTGATCTTATCTAATATGATCTCACTGCAATTAAAGATTCTAGTGTAAATATTAGATTTTTATTCTGCTTTAATTTTGATTTTATGCATGTTTTCTTGTGTGCAGGCAATATAACAAAGTTAAGTATGATATTCTTATGATCAATTAATAAACTTATAAGTTTGTGAAACTTAAAAGTTTAGGGGGAGTAATAATCCAGTAAGAATACTCTCTGAAAATCAAAATGAAAATGATCATGTTGAATTGAACGGATGATGCTTTAATTTCAAAGTATGTGTGTGTTTATCAAATGATAAAATGATCTCATAATTTTTAGCACGGAAAAGCTTCTTTGAAAAGTTTAAATCAAGACAGATGTTGAAATATTTGATTGTTCATTTTGAAACTAACATGAAGGGTCAAACTTGTAAATTTGAAACTTTGAGGGTCAAAAGTGTAAATTTTGAAACTTTGAGGGTCAAAAGTGTAAATTTGAAACTTTGAGGGATAAAATGTAAACATATGCAATATTGTTTAAATATTAGTATGAAATATTACTAAATTGTTTAAACAGTGTGCAGGTGGAAGACTTGAAAAAATTACAAGTGAATGTGGACATTTTAGATTTATCATACGACTAATAGTGCTAATGCTACTGAAAATTGCTTATGCTACTGAAACAGTACTCATGCTACTGGAACAGTTCTTATGCGACCAACAGTACTTATGCGACTAACAGTTGTCATGTGTCTGAAATAGTTCTCATACGACTAGGCTAATGTGTCTAACAGTCCTAATACGACTGATGTACAGTGCTCATATGTCTAGATACTTGGTGAAATTTTTGATCTAATGAGTCTGATTGATCCTAAAACGACCAACAGTACTCATGAGTCTAAATTTTTACTTAGTATAAATAGAACACTTGTGATATTCATTTCATTCTAAATTCAAAAACCCTCTCAAAACCCTCTGAACACTTGAACTTTCGTCCTTCGTAGATCAAAAACCCTTATTCATCGATTGTATTCTCTTCGAACAAAAATTCCCGATTATTGATAGGATTCGTGTGATTGTGAATGTAAGTAAATGAATCATTTTCAACTGATTTCAGTTTAAATGAAACATTTTTGATGGTCGTACGATCCCTGTGGGTCGTATGAACCCTAACACTTAAACATCACAGAGTTCTTCAAATCGAGAGAAAAATGAGAAAAATTGATGATTGATTCATGTTCATCTGATGATTTCGATCATTATATTAGGTTAATCTTGTGATAATCTGATGTTTGATTGAATGTTTGGTTCAGGGTATTCGATGAACAGTCTCGGTTGAACTGTTGAAGAAGATGAACAGTTTTCAATTTTTCAAAATAAAATAAAACAAAATTCAAAATAAAATCTACATTGATTCAAATCATCATCTCAGTAATTCAAAGTTTAATAAAGTGATATAAGATTTCATAAACAGAAGTGTTAAAATGCAATCAAAAACAATCTTGAAAATTCATCATTTTTCAGAATTAAGTGTGTACACTTAAACTAAAAATTCAAGTTGTTTTCAAAATTCAAATTAAATTTAACACATCAGTTTATAATTTCTTAAATCATTATTATTTTAAACTCACAATTAATCATTTGCTTCAAAATATACATTATCTAACATCTTTGTTCTTAAATGTGCAGATGGCAGAACTGAAATTTGTTCCTAAGCACAATATTGTTGCATTTTTGAATGATGAAGTTCAAGATGCTTTTTCATATGAAGATATGATCAGATTTTTGCTAAGAACAAAATATGTATATGCTATGTGCTACAAAACAGTCATCTATGAAAGGCTTATCAGACAATTTTGGAACACAGCAACTGTTGAAGTTGAAGATGGAAGAAAAGTTGTAAGGGGATTTATAACAAGAGATAGAATGATAGAAGTATCAGAAGAGTCTATCAGGAATGCTCTGAGATTAGGAGATAATGATCCACAAGACAGATGTGAATTCTCTTTTGAAGAATGCAGAGAAATTTTTATGGCAATGGGTCACCCTGATCAGTTCCCAAAGAAACAATTTTTCCGAGCAAGAGTTTATAATCATTGGAAGCTTTTGTGCTACATCTTTCAACATTGTTTGTCCAAAAGAAGTGCTGGTTGGAATTCTTTTCCTACGGACATAGCTTCACCAATAGTTGCTGTTGCTACAAATAGAAGATTTAATATGTCGAGATGGATACTGAATGGTTTTGCATTCAACTTGGAAAAAGGAACAAGGCATAGATATTTAATGTATCCAAGGTTCCTCCAAATGATTATAAATGAGGAATATCCTGACATTCATGTATATGGTGTTGGAGGTGATCGATTGGAGATGGAAAATATGTCTGAAATGACATATAAAAAGTTATCAATGATAACCGGTGCTCAAAATGTACCTATGTTTGACTACATGTTGAATGTAGCAAATGATGAGGTTGACATTAATGTGGAGCATTATCATTTGATAGAAGGAGAACCAATTGATCCGGCTGATCTGACAGATGAATTTCCTTTGGATGAAGATGATCAAGATGATGATAATGATGAAGATGATGATAATGATGAAGATGATGAAAATGATGATAATAATGATGATGATGGTGGTGTTACTGAAACTCACCAAGACATAATTCATGAATCACCAATATCTGAGCATGAAACTGAAGCTCAAAATGAAGATGATGAAATAATTGGTGATGAAGTGCATGAACAGGAAAGTGATCATGAAGCAGTAGATGATGTAGATGCTTTCATGATTGATGAAACTGCAAATGAAGAGATACATGAAGAAGAACAAGCTCATTTTGAGAATGAACAAGAAATGAATGTTGCTGATCAAATTTTTGATTATGATTTCATTGAGACATTTCAAATTAATCAAGACATACCTGTTTTTAAAACTGATGTAGCAGTTCAAACTGAAGAAACTGTTGATGTTGATGAACTCGAAAGCTTAAAAGCTGATAATAAAGCAAAAGAAAAAGAGATTGAAGAATTAAAAGCAGAGCTTGTCTTGTTGAAGAAAGCTAATGAACAATTGAAAGAAGATTGTTTATCAAAAGATGAAAAGATTGTTGAATATGCAAAAGATAAAGAAGATGTTATACATAACTTTGAAGTTATGATCAAAGATTATGATTTGCTAGAAGAAAAATTCAAGAATTTATCTGAAGAAAATGAAAGATTAAAGGAAGAAGTAACAAAGTTTAAAGAATCAGCAAAGCCCTCTTCTCCTGAAATTGTGATTACTGCTGAAAACACTCCAATTGATATTGAAAAAGTGTCTGAAAAGGAGAAAGGAAAGAGGAAAGTAGATGAAGCTGATGTTGAATTTGTACCTGGAACTTCTTCAAAAGTTCAAAAAGTTGAAGAAACTACTGAAAAAGAACATCATGAAAGTCAAGAGCAAATGAGTCAAGACAAAATTGGTGCTCTTGAAGATTTGGAAGAAGAATTTGATGATGACTGGTACAATGAAGTTTTAGATGATGATGATGTAGTTGAAGAATTTGAACATCCTCCTTTGGAACATGATCAAGGAGTTGATGATATTCTATCAGATTTTGAAGAAAGGTACAACTATCTTGTGAAGATGAAGTACAACAGAGTATTTTTAGATGGATTAACAGTTTCTCAAATAAATGATGAATATGAGAAATGCATAGCTGCTGAATCCATTGCTCCAATAGATCCTAATGAAATTGTGATTGAACATGGAGAATGGAACAGAGAAAAAGAAAGTATAAATGTGGATGAACTTTCTAGTTCCGAGCTGCACCATCCTGATCCAGAAGAGATGAGTTTGTTTGCTTTAAGATCATGGTTGCAAGCAAGGAATTATCCTTGGAGAAAATTGAAAAGGCTGCAATCAGTATCATTGAGAAATTTGGTTAAAAGTTTTCAAGAAACAGAGAAACAAACCAAAAAGATGATTATTTTGGATACTGACAATCCACAATATCTGGAAATCACAAAAAGAACTCGGATTTTAAAGCCTCAGGAGATCAAGCAGATGGCTCAAAAATCAAGTATGTTTGAAAGGAGAAAAGAATTGATGAAGATGTTTCCAGAATCAGAGAAACAAGCATATAAAGCATCTGAAGATCAAATTCAAATTTTTGATAAATCAAGATCAACTGGTGATTTGGTAAGAAATGTGTTGCAAAAAGGTCAATCAGTGGCTGAACTGTTAAATGCAATGATTGCACCAGACTTCACCAATCAAGTAAAAATCATAGCATGGAAGTATGATGAAGTGTTTGATGCATTTTTAATTAAAAGAGTGAATGCTATATGTGATGTGTATCACTTTTATGCTAGCATCATAAAACTTCCAGTGCAAGATCTTAAGGAGTTGAATAAATTGAGGTTGATTAACCATTCTAATGCAAAAAGAGGTCAAATGATGGTAGATCTGTTGAAAACAGGGTTGACCAGATCAAGTAACTTTCTGAAAACAAGATGTGATCAAGAAGATAAAGAATATTTTATGTCAATGAAAAAGAAGAGAAGCAAGACTGTGAATCAATCAGATGAAGATCACTTCATGATTGAATTTTATGACAAGTTTGTTGAAAAAGTGACAACTCCGGGCATAAAGATGATTGACGGAAATCAAAAATCAAAACCAATTCAAAGATGGTTTTATAATTCAGAAACGTTTGAACTGAAGCTTGTGAGAAACTTAGAAGACTGGAATGAAGACATGATAACTTTGTTTGGAGCATTTGAGTTAAGGTTATTACATCCAAGTTATATTTCATTTCTATCTGTGCAGAAGTTTGACAAGTTATCAGATGAAACAGCTGAACAAGATAAAAAGTATTTTGTGTCAATTATCAATGTCATGAGTGCAGCCATGGAAAGAATTGCATTGAGAAAAGCTTTGGCTTATGCAAATATTGTAAAGAAAGATATACCAGATATTGAATTCATGAGAATATCTAGAAAAGGAGTGCTAGAATTGTATACAAAAGATTGTGGGATTCCAATTGAGCTTTATGCTAATGTTGATATAGCATGTTTATCAAAGAGCACATTGGAAAGAATGAAGCATTTAGACATAAAAACAAATGAATCAAAACCAGAGCAGGCTGTGCTAGCAAAGAAGTTCAAGTCAGCAATTGAGAATGCTCTGAAGGAAGTTGAAATGTATAAGCAAAAGCCTATGTTCTCTGTAAAAGAAGAGCCTGAGGATTTTATTGCAGATTGAAGATTGCAGATAGAAGATTCAAGGATAAAAGAAAAATCAAAGGATGCTGAGAAGAAATGAAGACAAAGTCAAGATCAAGACAGAAGAAGAAAAAGAAAAGGATGGAGCTGAACAGAAGACTGAAGACAATGTCAATCTTAGGGGGAGTATTGTTAGGTCCCTTAAAAGATTAACATTTAGTCTTTTATTGTTTAGTGTCTGTTTTTGTATTTTATACTAGTATAGGGACTAGTTGTGTAAATTTAGTTCCTTAGGTCCTAGTATAAATAGCTTAGACGTAGTGTAGATAGTAAGTTTTTGCAAAGTTTTTGCATGTTTTATGAGAACTGCTTTCTATCACTGTAATCGTCTTTGCAATCAATGGAATGTGAATTTTGTTGATTTGTCTTGATTTGATTACACTTGATTGTATTTTGCTTTGAATTGTTCATCTAATTGATACAGATTGCTCTAATTGATCCTATCATATGATTGGGTCCTTGATGTACCTTACAGCTTCTAGACCAGACATCATGTTTGCAACATGTGTTTGTGCTAGATTTCAGGCTGCACCTAAAGAATCCCATTTGATTGCAGTCAAAAGGATCTTTAGATATCTGCAAGGTACCCAATCACTAGGTCTTTGGTATTCAACTGGGCATTCTTGCAAATTAGTTGCTTTCTCTGATAGTGACTATGCAGGATGCAAAGTCACCAGAAAATCCACTTCTGGTGGTTGCCAATTCCTAGGCAATTGTTTAGTTTCTTGGCAGAGTAAGAAACAAACATCAATTGCTACATCCACTGCTGAAGCTGAGTACGTTGCTGCTGCAAGTTGTACATCTCAGATACTCTGGCTTCAGAACCAACTTTTGGATTATGGCATTACAGAGACTAAGACTCCATTATTAATGGATAGTGCTTCAGCTCTTTGCATTGTCAAAAATCCAGTCCAGCACTCTAGGACCAAACATATAGAGATCAGACATCATTTTATTAGGGATTGCTATAAAAAAGGTCTGATTGATCCAATGTTTGTGCCTAGTGCTGATGAGCTTGCAGATATATTTACTAAGCCTTTAGATAGTGCCACATTTCAAAACTTGGTACTAAGGCTTGGTATGCTGCAGCTCGAATAATTTGACCTATACTGATGCTCTCAGTTCACAAGTACTGATGAGCATTAGTATGCAAAGGTCAAATATTAGTACTGATGAGTAATTTAGTCTTCAGCATTTTCACAACTACTGAAGACTAAAAGGCTTCAAAGTACTGATGTACATTATTTGTTGAAAACAACTGATGTAGTGAGGTGGATTACAACTACTGAGGTATCATTTTCAAACAAATAAGTACTGAAGAACAAATTTTGTTCACAGGTACTGATGTGTAATCTTACACAAGTACTGAAGACAAAATTTGTTCACCAGCTCTGGAGTATTTCATCAGCACTTGTGAACATCTGATCACAAGAGCTGAAGGCATAAATATTCACAAGAGCTGAAGGGTCAATGAAACATCTGAAAGTCAACCAAAGAGCTGATGAGTAAATGTGGAGGCCAGCATGAAACAACTGATTTGACGGAAATAGCTGATGAGTAATTTTACTCTTCAGCTGATGCCAACAGCTGCTGTTTCATACCCAAACAACTGATGGACAAAACCATGTCTTCAGTAGTTTCACAACTACTGATGGCTAACACCAAGTCCTCAGTTGTTTACAACAACTGAAGCAATACCATGTCTTCAGTAGTTCACAACTACTGATGTCAGTAGTTCACAACTACTGAAGGCTAACACCAAGTCTTCAGTTGTTACAACGTCTGAAGATGGAAACTAGGTCTTCAGTAGTTTATAACTACTGAAGACTGACAACAAGTCTTCAGCCGTTTACAACATCTGAAGGACAAAACCAAGGTTTCAGTAGTTTCAACTACTGAAGACTAACACCAAGTCCTCAGACGTTACAACCACTGAAGGTTAAAAACCACGTCATCAGTAGTTTCAACAACTGATGACTAACACCAAACCTTCAGTAGTTTTCTTTCAGCCTTTGCCGTACCCTATAAATACCCAACCTTCAGAGCTTTTCATTCTCACTTGACCTAACTTTTTCAAAAACCTCTGAAATTCCCATACACCATTAATGGCGGCCATGCAACTCAAACCTCGACACAACTGTGTCGCTCATCTCACCAAATCGCCACTATGGCCCAAGTTTCACAATGTCGTCGATCTAATGACCGACTCACCATACCAGACGGCATTCCTTCTCAACCCCACCATATACACCGACTCCCTATCGGAGTTCTGGACGAACATCATCGTCCAAACCGGAGAGAATGATGGCGAGGTCTCTCTCCGGTCCTCCGTAAACAACCACCAAGTGGTCATCTCTCCAGCTACCATTTGAGAAACCCTAAAGCTGGAGGATGCCACCTACCCAACCTCTTACCCCAAAGGCGCCCTCGATCTATGCTTCACTGCCAACGACTATTAGGGCGACCTCTCGTCCACCACCTTGTTGAAGAAACACTTCCCAGATCCCTAACGACTAATCTTCCACATGGTGAATGTGTCTCTGGCTCCCAAAACTTCTTCATGGGACCAGATGTCAACAAGGTGGCAACAGGTATTGTATTCTATCCTTGATAAACAACCCCTAAATTTTACTGATATTATATTTTTGGAACTCAAGGATATGGCTACAAAACCCATTTCTAACTGTTGGATCTTGTATCCTCGGTTCATAATGGCCATCATCCAGAGCCAGCTTCAAGCTGAGGGACTTGTTGGCACTGGGGTCCCTGCCAAGGCTGTTCTAGCCGAGGTATACTCCAGGCACAACACCGACCACACACTCAAACAGGCTGGCCGACTGCGAAAACCCACGCAGCAGGAACCCACAGCCTCCACCTCCAAATCCAAAGTTCCCACCAAGCCAAAAGCCAAGAAGAAGCCCAAAAAGGCTACTCAGGGAAATGAGTCCCCTGAGGATGCCCCTGCAACACAAAGGCAGGATGTGGCTGCTAGTTCGATTCTCCCAGCAGCTACCACGACTCCACCTACCACAACCGCACAGGTTTCCTCTCAACAGGAGCCTGATGCAATCACTACTGGGGCACCCACACATCTGGGGTCTTTCTCACTTGAGGAGACTGCCATTGAAATGCACACTCCTCCCCATGTGCACTCTGCTTCTAGCCCATCTCCCACAGAAGCCGCCCCACAAAGTCCAACCCTAATAATTGCCAAAGTGTTGACCCACCTGAGCACTCCACCTTCTCCCCAGAAACCTATTACAACTGGGGAGACTCCAACCGAAGAGAGGGTGGATACAAGTGCTGGTGGGAGCCCCCAACACAGAGAATCACATGTCCAATCTCCCAGTGTGGCTAGGGAGATAGGACATTCTGGTGAGGCTGCCACTTCCCCTGCATCAGCACATGAGCAGGGTGAAGCTGGTACAAGCAATAAGACCTCACCAGAGGCAACTGCCGATGATGGATCCAATCCGGAGGCTGGAAGTCCCCAGTACCAATACAAAGGGGCACATGCTACTACTGAGCCACACTCAGAGCATGTATATCCTGACACAGTCAGGAGGTCAGGTGATTCAGCTCACACTGATGATGACCTTAGCTTCTTCTTTGACGTAGTTGCTCAAAACACTATCTTAGAGGATGAGATAAGCAGACTCAAAGAGCTGCTTGCTTAAATGACTCAAGATAGAAGTCCATCTGCCACCACCAACCCACAGATGGCACCTTCACCCGAAGGTCTCACATACACTGAGCCACTCCCATAAACTCAGCCACCAGCCCCTGCTTCTGGCACTAGCTCTCAGGGCTAGAACCCCCCTAAGCAGCTAGATGCTATCCTCCAGAAATCCCTACCTCTCATCACACCCATAATCACAGAAATTGTGATGAAAACCATTGATGAGAGGCTTCCCACATATATCCAACCTCTGGTGGAGGTTGCTGTTGCTAAAGCACTTGCTGAGAGTCAAACCCCAACCAATGCACCTAAAAAGGGGGAGACCTCAGTGCAAGTTAAGAGGAAGAGGGGAGAGGAGGAGTTAGAAGTAAGTAGAAAGGAGGTGATTGAGAGGGAGAAGGTTCAGGAGACTAAAGGGAAGGGGAGGGAGAAGGAGGAGAGAGCTGAAAAAGAAGTGACTGGAATCCAAAAGGATTTCAGTGTCACTTATCAAAAGAAAGGAGAGAAGAGAGGAGAGGTGAGGGAGAGTGCTGATCCTGATCTAGCAGCCCTTGTCAAGGAGGCTGATACTGAGCATAGCCGATCAATGGACTCTGTCATTGGTCAGCTGTTCAGGCAAGGCTTTGACAAGGACACTGCCTTGCTAGATCAGGAGATCTGGAACATGGAGAGAAAAGAGATTGAGTACCGATGGACTACTTATAACCAAGAGGAAAGAAAGAAACTTGAGGCTATGAGTAGGTTCACTTCGAAGTACCTGGGCAGGCCAGTCCATGATGTCAAGGCATGGACCAGGGATAGACTCTTGGCAATAACCACCAAGATCTGTTCGGCTGGTGATTTCACTAAAGGACTGGTCGCTGAGGCCCTCTCAGAAGCCGGTGCTGGGAACAGGACACTGCTAGTAAAACAGACCAAACCAGCTCTTATCTCTAGGTTACTAGCAGTGTCTGCCAACATTCCCACACCAACAACCCAACCACAACCCACTAAACCAACCCCTTCACCATCAAAACCCGCAGCCAATGATCCACTCTTGAAGAAGAAGAGAAGGGTGTTGAGGCTGCAAGAAGAAGAAGAAGAGGAGGATGAGGAGGATAGACTGCCCCTTTCAGCAGTCATCCCTCTACCAAAAGCCAAACCTCAAACCATCACTCCCACCTCACAGATGGATACTGTGAGGGTAAAGATAGAGGAAGAGGCACAGCAGCAGCTTCATGATGCTGAAATGCTTAAGTCAATTGACCAAGCATATGCTGCCTCTACCTCTATCATGAACATGAAGAAAGAAGCTCTGAGACTCTTCACTCTCAAACAAACCTTCCAATATAACAGAGAGAGAGAGTGAGGACTTGGCCTGATCCTAGGGTGGCTTATAGGATCACAAAGAAAGATTTTCCTGTGAGGTACAAGAGCCAGATGAAGAGGATTGTAGATGAAGTAATCACAGTGGCTCTTGTAGTAACACCCTGGGAAATTGTGAATGAGTTCGAGAAAGCTTATAAGTCTGAGCAACCACCTGAAATGATGTTGGAGAACAGGATGGTTAGAAAAGGCTTAGTTTATAAGAAGCTTGAGAACTTCCACAAAGATGAGCTCAACTTGTTGCTAGAAGGCAGACATCCAGATGAATTTGCATATAAGCAAATCACAACAGTTGAGCTCAAGAATGGCAAACAGGTCAAGTTTGTCTCAGAGATGTACGGCCGTGAAGGATTGTTCGATGGTGGGGCTGAAGACATGACCAAAGAAGAACAAATGATTTTTGTCCGAGCCTACACCAGAGAATCCTACAGGCTAGTACATGGGAGGTAGGTTTCATGGATGGGATAACAGCTCTGTGTCCAATTCCCAAAACAGAGCTCCCATCCATACTTAGCCAAACAAATACCAGAAACCTTCTCCCAGGCCAGTGCTTATCAGGGTCAACTTCTGATCTGATCCAGAAGGAAATAGACCAATCTTTATGCCAACAATAAGTGGGACAACAAATAATTAGAGGTTTTGGCTGCATTGGTTCAGGGGGAGTTTGTTGGACCAAAAGAACCAATGAGCCAAGATCAGGAAAACCTCTAAGTCCCACATAACATCACAACAACTGTTGAAGACTCCCATCAGCTGTTCTGACAAAGTCTGAAGAATCAACAGCTGAAGTTCAAAGAACTGAAGTACAACAGCTGAAGATCCCAAAGTACTGAAGACAAGTACTGAAGTCTAAAGTACTGATAAACACAAGTACTGAAGACTTCAAGTACTGAAGACAAGTGCTGAAGATCAAAGTCTGAAGAACTGAAGAACTGATGAACAACTGCTGATGCACAAAGTCTGAAGATGACTGAAGACATCAGCTGATGACAACTACTGAAGTCATCAGCTGATGAATCATCTGAAGACCAAAGTCTGAAGACCAAAGTGCTGAAGTTTCAGAGTTTGTCATAACAGCTGAAGAAGTCTTCTTCAGTTGTTGTGATGGTTTATTTTCTTTTCAGTAGTTTTATGTTTTTCATTTCAGTAGTTTGTACAACAGCTGAAGAGTTTGTTCTTCAGCTGTTATAGTTCAGTAGTTGTAAACGACTGAAGAGTTTGTTCTTCAGTCATTGTAGTTTTTCAGTAGTTTCCTTTTCAGTACTTGTAATAGGTAGAACACTTAGGAAATTGTCAGAAGATGTCAGCTATTGTGACATCTTCAGTAGTTGTGTTCTATCAGTAGTTAGTTAAATAATTGTTTAATGTCAGTGGAATCTGACAACAGTATGGGTCATTTGCCTATAAAAGGGCAGTGACCTGAATGTATTCCACTCCGAAACATGTGAAATAACAGAATATTATTCCTTTTCAGGCAGAATTATTCTCTCTCTCTACATTTACTTTGCATGCAATATTCTTTATGTTCTTGCTTTAATTGCTAATTTTCATGCTAAATCCGCTGCGAACACAATCTAATTGATCAAACTAGAGGCTGAGATCCTAACACCCATTGAATATATCAGGATCATGTATACCCCTACCAACCCGTGCATATATGTAAGTATTATAATTATTACCAGTACAGACAGAACGAGTATATTATCACAATTTTGAAAACAGACATGATAACTCACCTGTTAAACAATTTCTCAACAATTAATAATCAATTCCTAGTATGATCTGGTGATATCTCAAGATCCTGATGCACTTTAATAAATCCTAGGTTAGGCGATGGTACAACTAACTAGTCATTTCCATGGTTGGATATTAGCTAGCGCTCCTTGTTTAAGCACGGGTGATCAGTCCATGCCTAACTAAGGCTAGGCTACCTAAAATCCAACCCTAACAATAACCCTAACATCTAAAATATAATACTATACTAATAGTAATCCTTAAAATAAATAATAATTAACTTGACATAAACTTAAACCATAACATACCATAAACCTATCTACAACAATCTGATGTAGTGTCTCCCTACTCCCGCTCCTACCCGAGCTCCAAAAACGACTAATAACAATACCCAATGAGGTATCGATTACTTGGGATTCTCTTAATACTAGAGCATTCCTGAGAAAAATTATAATCTAGAAAGTGACGTGCAATTATATTGCAGGTGATGTGGGATGAAAGTGACGTGCCTGGCTGCTTACTTACTTATTGACCAGCCTGCTTGCTTGCTTACTTATAATTAATTCAGCTGCTTATTTCGTTTTTCTCTTATAACTTTTTAAGTATAACATCTTATAAAACATCAAATATGCCATTGAGACGGGCTAATTTTTCTCTACAAGTCGACTCAAGTTTCGTTAAAAACTGAGTAAGATCGAAAATTAAATATTTTTTTATTATTTAACGCTTTCTTAAAATAGAAAAATCTTGACGTCACATGCCATCATCCAAATAATCGTCTTACTCATATGACAATATATAAAAGAAAGATTTTCATATTTCGTACATGTAAAACTATTATATTAAGGTTTGGGGTATTACATCCTCCCTTCCTTACAAAAATTTCGTCCTTGAAATTTAGCTTTACTTAAAGAGGCGAGGGTACTTTTCTTTTATCTCATTTTCTAATTCCCACGTATACTTGGGTCCATGACGTGCATTCCACTTGATCTTGACTAATGAGATTTCTTTTCTACGCAACTTTTTAATCTTTCGGTCTTCGATAAGTACTGGTTCTTTGATGAAGTTTAGCTTTTCGTTAACATGCACATCTTCCAATGGTATTTGTTGTGCCTCATCTACTAAGCATTTCCTTAAATTTGTCACGCGAAAAGTATTATGTATGCCTGTCAGTTGCTCGGGAAGTTTTAGTCGATACGCCACCGGTCCTACTTTGGTTGTTATATCAAACGGTCCAATGTATTGAGGTTTGAGTTTTCCTTTCTTTCCAAATCGGATCACTCCCTTCAGAGGTGATACCTTTAGCATCACTTTATCCCCTATTTGAAATTCTAGGGGTTTACATCTTTAATCTGTAAAACTCTTCTGTCTATCTTGGGCACTTTTCATCCTTTCTTTGATTCGTTGAATCTTTTCTGTGGTTTCAATAATGATTTTTATCCTGACAATTGACTTTCGCCTACTTCTGTCCAGCAGATAGGTGTTCGGCACTTTCTCCCATATAAAGCTTCAAAAGGAGCTGCTTTGATGACGCGCTTGATAACTATTATTGTAAGCGAATTCAATAAGTGGCAGATGATTATCCCAATTACCACCAAAATGAATCACACATGCACAAAGCATGTCTTCTAACGTCTGAATACTCCGTTCACTCTGCCCATCAGTCTATGGGTGATAAGCAGTGCTTAAGTTAAGCTTGGTTCCCAATTCATGTTGGAAACTTTGCCAAAACCTAGAATTGAAACAGCTATCTCTATCTGATATGATTGATACAGGCACTCCATGCCACAAGACTACTTCTTTGATGTAGATCTGGGCAAGATTGTTCATCTTGTAGTCCTCACGAATCAGCAGAAAATGTGCAGATTTAGTCAGTCTATCTATAATTACCCAAATAGTATCATAACCATGACTTGATCTTGGAAGTTTTGTAATAAAATCCATAGTGATTTCTCCCATTTCTATTCCGGAATCTCCGGCTGTTGTAAATAACCTGATAGTTTTTGATGTTCTACTTTCACTTTAAGGCAGGTGAGACACTTTTTTACATATCGAGCTATAGATCGTTTCATTCCCGGCCACCAATAGTCATTCCTTAGATCTGTGTACATCTTGTCACTACCAGGATGAATAGAATACTCAGACTTGTGGGTTTCATCTAAGATTATATCCTGTAGTCGTCCAAAACTAGGAACCCATATGTTAAATCTTAGGATATTATCATTTCCTATTGTCAACAACTTTAGTCTCCCAATCATTCTTTCCTTCACTTGATTATTACTTAGAGCCTCTTGTTGAACATTCTTAATTTCATTTAAGAGAATGGTTTTAAGGTCTATTCTAGATGCATGAATTCTTATAGGTTGGGGCTTCTCCTTTCTACTTAATGCATCAGCTACTACATTAGCCTTACCTGGATGGTATTGAATCTCACAGTCATAATCACTTAATAACTCCATCCAGCATCTTTGACGCATATTAAGCTCCTTTTGTTTGAATATGTGTTTCAAACTTTTATGGTCGGTGTAAATAGTACATTTTACACTGTAGAGATAATGTCTCCAAATTTTTAATGCGAATATTACAGCACCAAGTTCTAAATCATGGGTCATGTACTTTTGTTCATGAGTCTTCAACTGTCGAGAAGCGTAAGCAATTACTTTGCCTCTTTGCATGAGTACACAACCCATACCATAATGAGACGCATCACAATAGACTGCAAAATCTTTGATTCCTTCAGGAAGTGATAGTATTGGGGCACTGCATAACTTTTGTTTCAACATGTTAAAGGCTTCTTCTTGTTTAGATCCCCAACTACCCTTAGAGGCTTTCTGGGTTAACGTTGTTAATGGCATAGTAATCCTGGAGAAGTCTTGAATAAATCTTCTATAGTATCCTGCTAACCCAAGAAATCTTCTAATTTCAGTAGGATTCTTCGGCACTTCCCATTTCATGATAGCCTTGATCTTCACAGGATCAACTTGTGTTCCTTGTTTATTGATTATGTGGCCTAGGAATTGAACTTCACATATCCAAAACTCATACTTGGAAAAGTTTGCATAAAGTTTTTCTTTCTTAAGCAATTCAAGAATTGCTCTGAGGTGTTCTTCATGATCTGCCTTGTTCTTAGAGTAGATCAGAATGTCATCGATTAATACGATCACGAACTTATCAAGATACGGTTTACAAACTATATTCATAAGGTCCATGAATATTGCAGGTGCGTTGGTAAGCCCAAACGGCATTAACAAAAATTCATAATGACCATACCTAGTCCTGAAAGCAGTGTCATGTACATCTTCTGGCGTGACCTTTACCTAATGATATCCCGATCGCAAGTATATTTTTGAAAAATAACTTGCTCCTTGCAATTGATCAAATAAATCATCGATCCTTGGTAAGGGGTACGTATTCTTTATAGTGACTTTATTCAAGTCTCTATAATCAATGCACATACGTATTGTCCCATCTTTCTTCTTAACAAACAGGATAGGTGCTCCCCAAAGAGAAAAGCTTGGCTCAATAAATCCTTTTTGAAGTAGTTCTTCTAATTGCTTCTTGAGTTCTTGCATTTCTGTCGGGGCTAGTCTGTACGGAGACTTGGCAATCAGTGATGTTGCAAGCACTAAGTCAATACGAAACTCCACTTGTCTATCAGGTGGATGTCCTGGGAGCTCATCCGGAAATACCTCAAGGTATTCCCCTACTACTGGCACGTCTTCAATCTTCTTATTCTCTGCGGTGTTTACATAATATGCCAAAAAGGAAATGCAAGCTTTTCTCATATCTTTTTGTGCATGTGCCATCATGATGAGATTTTTAGTCCTTTCAGCGCGATCTCCTAGTATGGTTAACCGTTTGCCATTGGGTAACTGGAGTCGAACGATCTTTTTATCACACACTATTTCCACGTGATGAAGGACTAACCAATCCATTCCTATAACTACATCAAATTCTCCTAGTTCCATAGGCATTAAATCAATAGAAAATGATAACCATTTAAATTTATGATACATATCTTAATAATATTGGTGATTTCCTTTTGACTCCCATCAGCCATTTCCACTATAAAGGTATGATCTAAATTTTATGATTCTTAGTTCAAATAGTGCCTAAAGGTATTTGATACTAAACTTTTATTGGCACCAGAATCAAATAATACTCGTGTATATATATCGTTGACAAGATACGTACCAATAATCACATCTGGAGTATTATGGGCTTCCTCTGTGGTCAACACAAATGCACGTCCTTTAGGTTTGTTTGGTTGCAGATTGTTGTCATTTTGAAGTTTTGGTAAATTAGGTTTTAGATGTCCTGGATCTCCACATTCAAAACATTTTCTCTTCTCCTTGCATTCTTAAACAAGATGCCCGGTCCTTTTGCAATTGGGGCATGGTTGTGTACGACACGGCCCCGGATGATTCTTTTTATAAAACCTGCACTGAGGCATTTCCCTAGGTTTCTTGAAGTTGTTATTTCTTGTGTCCCCTTTTCCTTCTTCCCATTTTCTTTTGGTACAGAAGATTCAGCTTGTCATCGTAATATCTCGGCGGCCATGATAGTGCCAGCTTCAACCGTTTCTGAAAAGGTTTTGGGAGATCTGGATTTAATGAAAAATCTCATTTCGGATGGTAAACCTCAGATAAACCTATTGATCAGTTGTTCCTTAGTTGTTGCAAGATGAGGAACAGGTCGAGATATTTCATTAAAACAAGTAACATACTCTCGGTATGTCTTGTTTCCCAGATTTAACTGGAAGAATTCCACTTCCAGTTGTTCAGTTTCACTAGGAGGACAGAATTTAGTAAGGAACTTATGAACAAACTCCTGCCAATTCATCTCCTTGACTTTTTCTTTGCCCTCGGTTCGGACCACAATGCTCCACCAGTGAAGGGCTTCAGATTCGAACATACGTACAGCAAACCATACTTTGTTATTATCGTTACAGTCACAAACATCCAATACTGACTCCATTCGATTCAGCCAGTGTTGAGCTTCTACGGCTCCTCTTCTTCCATCGAAGGGCGGAGGTTTACAGGACATGAAACGCTTATATGTGCATTCCTTTGATGTGGTTCCTTCCATTCTTTCCTTTTCCTGTACAGGCTTAGAAGCAGCCAAGCTTTCTTCAAGTTGCTCTTTTGGTTTATCAGCTTTACTAGTTTATGCATTCGTTAATATCTTTGCGACTTCCACTGCTATGTTATGGATAGCTTCAACATTTAGAATTAGGTTCATACTAGATTGAGATTTAACACTGTGGGAGGAGGTTCGAGTCCTCTGAGAACTTTCTCCCATCCTGCTGCTAACTTGTTTGTGTCTAGATCCTTGTTCATGTCTAGATCCTTGATCATCTCTATGTTCAGACATTGCACCTACCTATAGGTTTATATAATTATACTGAAGTTATTCGTATGTGCTAAGCACACTTATAACATAACAGTTATGTTACACAGATTCATGTGTATAATACATATTTAGGGAATAAAAAGACATGATGCAGGTTATTTGATCCTACGTCATTCTAAGCAACATGAGTATTTTTTCCCTTAAAACAAGCTATTTGGCATAACCTAAATCTAACATTAATCTTATAGAGCTCTACTGGTTAAAGCTTAGGCATTTCTATAATACCTAATTCGCTAAAACCTCAGGCTCTATACCAACTGTCACAGCCCACCAGTGACTCGGGCGGACGTGCACACTTGATACAACTTACAGCGAAAGCAAATTGAGTTTTCATTTCAAACTTACAACGTTCTAAGTACAATAAATTATTTAATTACAATATCAAACAACTATAAACTTTATAGCTCTAGATTTCACTGTCTCATCATTGTTCCTAGAGTAGTCTCACTGATTACCTGTGATAAATATACTCAAAAAGATATAAGCTAATACAGGTGAGCTCATGCTATACAGTTTATAAAATTAACTTTGACATGCATACAATATGGGTTATGATATTTGGGTCCATAGGCACAGTGCCTTCCCTGGTTTTACCACAACCACCGGCGGCGGGTTTGTCAGACCCTCCGGGCCATCAAATAGGTATGAGTATGTGCCTGATGCATACGAGGAACGCCATCCTCTTTTCAGCCAGTTTGACACACTCTATTAAATATATCAGGATCCTGTATACCCCTACCGACCCGTGCATATATGTAAGCATTATAATTTTACCAGTACAGACAGAACGAGTATATTATCACAGTTTTGAAAATAGACATGATAACTCACCTATTTAATAGTTGCTCAACAGTTGATAATCAATTCCTAGTACGATCTGGTGATATCTCAAGGTCCTAATACAGTTTAAGAAATCCTAGGTTAGGTGATGGTACAACTAACTAGTCACTGTCATGGTTGGATATTAGCTAGCACTACCCTGTTTAAGTACGGGTGATCAGTCCATGCCTAACTAAGGCTAGGCTACCTAAAACCCAACCCTAACAATAACCCTAACATCTAAAATATAATGCTATACTAATACTAATCCTTAAAATAAATAATAATTAACTTGACATAAAGTTAAACGATAACATACCTTAAACCTATCTACGACAATCTGATGTAGAGTCTCCTTACTCGCGCTCCTACCGGAGCTCCAAAAACAATAATAACAATACCCAATGGGGGTATCGATTAATTGGGATTCTCTTAATACTAGAGCATTCCCGAGAAAACTTATAATCTAGATTCAACCTTAAGGTTTCTATTTATAAGTAAGCAGGCAGGCACCTGAAATTATATTGCAGGCGACGTGGGATGAAAGTAACGTGCCTGGTTGCTTGCTTACTTATTGACCAGCCTGCTTGCTTGCTTACTTATAATTAATTTAGCTGCTTACTTCATTTTTCTCTTATAACTTTTTAAGTATAACGTCTTATAAAACTTCAAATATGCCATTGAGACGGGCTTATTTTTCTCTACGAGTCGACCCAAGTTTCGTTAAAAACGGAGTAAGATTGAAAAATAAATATTTTATTATTATTTAACGCTTTCTTAAAATAGAAAAATCTTGACGTCACATGTCATCATCCAAATAGTCGTCTTACTCATATGACAATATATAAAAGAAAGATTTTCATATTTCATACATGTAAAACTATTATATTAAGGTTGGGGGTATTAAATTGACCGAAATCTAAATGACAAATAAACACTCAAATTGAACAAATTAAACACAATAAACATTAATAAAGACTAAATCGACACCTATGAAACATAAATCGTTGGTAAAAACTCTTTAAGTCAACAGATTGAGAAATTTGAAATTGAACAGTTTTCATGCGAAAAGTTCAAAGTTTTTGAACAAGTGCGAAAACTTTCCAAAGTTTTAGCATATATTGAACTTCTCACGCGACAAGTTGACTTTTGGTTAAAATCAGTTTCAAGCGAAAACCAAAACCTTTTATGCAAGAAGTTTATTTTCTAAGGGTACATATTGTTCTGATTTTCATTATACTTATTATTTTGTTTCATTATTTTAGATGGCTAGACCACTTGTTTTTAACAAAAAACATAATGTTGTGGCTTTTCTAGGAGATATGCTGGACGACAAGGCTTTGTTTCATTTTCTCATTGACGGATTGAAGTCGTGTAGGATTCATTATGCCATTTCGGCTAACCCGTCTATATACGTTGATATGATTGATCAGTTCTTGCAGACCACTATGAACGAGATAGACGATAAAGGAGAACCTTGCATTTCTACAACACTTAAATTGAAAAGAGGATTGTTATCATTACCGAGGTGATTAATAATGTCTTGCTATTAGAAGATCACCCACATACATTGATCAAGATTGACGATGATGCGGCGAAGGATTGTTTAGTTCGTATGGGGTACAACCATCGGTACCCATCACTAGAGAAGAAGTACCTTTCACCATTCTGGAAGTACTTATTTCATGTTGTTATCCACTGTCTTAGCAATCCAAAGGCAGGCATGGATAGTCTCAGTGTTTTATTTAGATCACTGCTGGTTTCTTTAGTTGATAACTCACCTTATAGCATATCTAGGGCAATATTCTCTGAGATGTAGAAGAATATTACAACTACAGTAGGGAAGAAGTTTGTGATGTATCCCTGGTTCATACAGATGATGGTGAATGTTGCTCATCCTGAGTTAGCATTATCCGATTCATCCACATATGTTGCGATGGTGATGAAGAATGACGTCTTCACTTACCTTATAGGAGCACGAGGGAACTCTTGGGATGGATCATACTTTGCCAAGCTTGGAAGGTTTACTGATGACTTCGAAGCTATGGCACGTACCCAAGAGACTGAGACAAAGACTACACATGTTCATAGAGATAGTATATCTTGTAGTTCTACATCTACTCATGATGAAGACACGGAGACTGTTGGTCCATCTACGAGCACTACTCAAGAAGCACCTGAGAGTTCTCAGGGTGCTGAACGCTCGGATATGGACGAGGTGAACACATGGTTCACTAGCAGTGGTAGTGATATAAATAGTGATCAAATCAGGAACGTTCCTTATGTCCTACAAGAGCGTCCCAAAGTGCGTGAAACACCAGCCAAACGCACTGCTGAGGAACGTGATGCTGATTTTGTTCCCGATGAGACACCAGTTACTACTCGTGGTAGGAAGAAGAGGATGGCTAGGAGATCCAGTGAGAATGCATGTCGTAGGGGTAGAGGACGAGGCGTGTTGAGGAAGCGTCGGACCCCGATGACCACCGTGACGACTTAGGATGTTCTAGTACCTGACGTACCTGTTACAGTTAGTGAGGCTAGACATTTAGTGGTAAGGGTAGAGGACGAGGTGTGTTGAGGAAACGTCACACCCCGATGACCACTGTGATGACTTAGGATGTTCTAGTAGCTGACGTACCTATTACAGTTAGTGAGGCTACATCTTCAGTGATAGTCACAAAATCAACTACTGTGACATCTACTTATATATACTCATGATGATTTTTTGGAGATGCTGATTAACACAACACTACTCCTTAGCCCAGACCGTTATCACTAATGAGGGTTACTTTAGAGTAGAGAGTGAGTGTGTTGGAGAAGGAAGTTATGGAGAAGACTCAGATTACAGATGATTTATACAAGGGTATGATTAATAAAGATGAGATGATTAGGGGTTTGGAGAGCAAACATCAGTTCATGATCAGTTATGTACAGATCATGGAACAGAACCTAAGAGATCTCACCTCACGTGTGTATTCGTCTTTCACACCACATACCACTGAGGTTGGAGAATCTATTAGACAACGAGATATTAGTCTCGATGCTAAGGTTGAGCCAATTATAGCTTCAGATCCTATTGTTAAGCCAGTAACAACTTCAGATCCTATTATTAAGCTATGACAACTTCAGATCCTGTTGAAGAGCCTGTTATTGCTACAGAGCATGTTATAGATATTGTTCATGATGAAAGGACTACAGACACTACTATTGTTAAGCAAGAGCCTATACTAGATGACCCTATTCAGGCTACTGAGGATCAGCCTGTACCGTTTACTAGAGAGACATTTGTCGAGCCTGAGCACATGATGCCCATACTAGCTCTGGTTAGAGATGATGATGATCTTGATCATGTAGACTTTGACTTTGATGATGATGATGGTGATGAGGATGATGATGATGAGGATGGTGATAATAATGGTGATGATGGAGATGATGGTAATGGTGATGATAAAAAGGAGGATGATAATGATCAAGGCGGTGACCTGGTGCTCCTATTGGTACTGATGGATCATAAGAGGGAATTCTATTCTTTCCAGTAGAAACTTATTGCTGAGGATGAAGATAAGAGTTTGTATTCGTTTGAGGATTTGGAAGAGATTGTGGTAGATTACACTGACGTATTCGGGAACAGTCTCAAAGACTTGTTTTCCGATATCTTGCTTAAGAGGGACAGATTGTGGGAGAGTCAAGTGCTGAACCCACTGATAAGTCAGTAGACAAAACTGGTCTGAGTGCTGTACGTCAGGTCAGAAATCTGACAGTTGCTGCTCCACAACTGCCAGCTTATATGCACATTCTAAGATATTCAAACCTTTCACAAGGTACGAAAATTCAGAACTGATCATTAGTTGGGCGTACGATGCTGAGAAGAAACTATATGTGGTGAAAAGAAGAGCAGGCGCGAATGAGTACTATCAGGATGAACAGGACTTCCATACGCTTAGAGCATCTGATTTATATGCTATAGGTCGTGTTCCGTTCATTAACCCCAGCAATTACGGGAAGGGTAATTGGATTAAGAACTTGATATACCAACACAGTAAATCCAACTTTAAGGACTTTAAAATTGCCACATCTAAAGTCATTGAAGATGAGACTTGTATAGATCTGAATACAAACAAGCCGATGAAGATAAGGGTTTACAAGCATCCGAAATATGTGAGAAAGATACCTATCCACGCTCCTGTATCAGATAACAGCTTGTCTAAGCTAATGTGGTGGAGTTGTGAGAAAGATGCAGGTCATGCTATTATACACTATGTGGATAAATAATACTGTATCATCGACCCTATTGACTTGCTCAATGTGCATATGATACATCAAGCTAATAGGCTGTTCAAATGATTAGGTGATTCCCTAAAAAGTTTATTTTTCTATAAAGAAACTTTTTTATTTGTCATCCTTTCTAAAATAGCATAGGAAGCAAGAAGAAGGCGACGTATGTACTTTGCTTGTTCCTTAGAAAGAGTAGAGGTATTTGGGTTATTTAAGCACACATAAAAATGCAAAGTATATGATACAAACGCGTCCTTATATAATTTTATAATTGTGTTGTTATAATGGTATAACCAGATATTGAAGAAAAATAATTGAACAATTAATAAGAGCATTCCGCGTTATTAGTGGATATAATTGCCAATATTTTCGTTACTATTTATACAATATTACTTCGATAGAAACTAAACTTAGAATATCTACTATCTTGCACTATAAATTATTGATATACGATCTTGCACTATAAATAATTGATATTGATATAACGATATACGAAACTGCAGTTATATTGAGCAAAACGTTTTTATAATCATATTATTCGAAGAAGCAAAATAGTTTTTAATTAAGTTTACAAATAAGAACACTGAGATACAATCATATCAACCAATGAACCAAAGTATTATTTCCATTTATTCATTTCACAATATAACAAAATTAATGTGGTAACATGGGAAAGGAGTTGTTTGCCGTAGATGAAACCCAAAGTTCTAACTTCTGGAACGCATTGCAATGAGATCCTATGGTACAAATGTAAAACTGGTCTTGTTTAGGGTTGATGGTAATTCTAGCTGGGCTTTTGGTGTGGAGTGATATAGGGTGTGAGGGGTCACATACATTATAAGCAGTCCTTGACACCTGTGCAACAGTATGAGCTCCCATGACAAAGTTAAAGACAAGCACATCATTGGCTTCGAAGGTTCGGTGTGCCGCCCACGAGTGGTAGAAGCTTTCACTTGACGGTACAGCCCACCCGAATGCATCGCCGACAACATGCTCTCTTGCCATGGAGCCATGGAACCCAATGGTTGCAAACGCCGTGGAAATGACCATCAGGAGACTCAATATTGATTTCTCCATGCTTTGATCGAGTGGGATAAAGTGTTGTTTTAAAGGTTAGGTATTAAGATGTTATGGAAGATTGAAACTTTGTTTTGGTATTTATAGGAAGCAAAAGAGTTGTAGGTGTTAATTGTGGGATTTAATGGTGATTACTGTTTCGATTTTTAGCATTTAATTACAATCAAAATACATGTGAACTTTTTTTTTTAAACGGCAAATCTATCGTACTCTTAAACTACACCAAATTACATCATTTCTTGAAATGGAACCAAATACTTCCTTTTTAAGAGACAAATCTTTTACCAAGTGAGTTAGCTCCACATTGGCTAAAATACTTGTGAACTTAGAAATAAGTTTACCTACATAAATATATCCGTTTTTTTGAACTTGATTTCTTATGTAGCTAGAAACAAATATCTAATTTTGTAGTGTTGCCATGAATTTAATGTCTATTTTGATTTCTTTGAAATAAAATATAAACCTATATTTGTGATATAAAGTTTTTCACCAAGTACTTCTTCTGTATATATCTTATTAGTTTACTTAGGGAATTTAATATGTTACCCCTTGAACAGAAATTTGACACCAAATTAAGTATCCATTACAAGATCAACTTTTAACAAATAAATAATACTTATTAACATAAACAAGCTTATATATACACCGATATGGAATTTAGTTTTTTTTACTATCAATGTAATTTAAGAATGGTTTAGCTGAAAAAAAAAACGTTCTTTCATTTCATTAAAAATATACTATTAGTATGTTACGATATATACAAATTAAGTATACTAGTTAATGTACTTACAAATATTTTAAACTTCATATAAGGGATATACTTGACTTTATATAATCCCAAATGAGGAAGCATGGATTTGCATCTCTTTTATGACAAGAAAATATTAAATGACGTCTACCAGCTCGGTAAAATATCGTCATTAATTTTTTTTACTAACTATGAAATTTAATACAAATTAATACCAGAAAATAATATTAAAACTTTAAACTAAAACAAACAAATTAAGTTCAAGCTAAATGTTTAGGATTGCAATCTAAATAATAAATTACATAACGCTCTTTTATGTCTTTTTAACTATACTGTGTCATTCACGTTAACACTTATGTTGTTGAGAAATGCATTATGCATGTACATATAATGTTGAGTTTATCTTAAAATGATGAAATTTTGTACTATACTTTTAAGTATATATATTGTAGTCTTTTTACATTTCATATTCCGATTGTTTTGCTTAATTTATACTTATTAATAAAACAATATCTTTAGTGCCACATGTCGTTTTCTTAGGCCTATATTATTTTAATTCCCCGTCTAAATATGTATCTATCTTTATTATTAGTCATAATTCATTTGAATAACATTAACTATTACTATAATTACAAAGTGAGTTTTTTTTTTCTTAAATAGTGTATATAGAATATTTATTTACCATAATAGGTGTTTAAGGAAATATTTTTCTCTCAATGTAATGTTATTGATTAAATTTATTTTATTTTAAAATAATAAATAGTCAAGTACAAAGGTTAATAGAATTACAAAACCATTTGGTTCATATGTCGTAACTAAGAACATAAAGTTTTTCTAAAACAATTTGGTTTATTTTAACTCACTTAGACTTAATTTTAAATCGTATTTTTATATAGAAAAGTCCGAATTTTTCTATTATAATTTTGTTTCAATTTCACACAAAATTAGGCATATTTGTTTTTTTATTCTTTTTAAAAATATGTATTTTTTGATAATATTTTTAAGCAGCTTAAAAGATATAATAAGAAAAAATATTTTTAACAAAAAATGCATTCTTTAAAAATATTTTTATATAAATGTCATGATGAACCAAAAAAAGTTAATGGTTTATTTTTATTTTACTTTACGAATTATAAATGTAATTCTCATTTACCAATGACAAGTATGTTGTTAATAGCTTCCAGCAACAATTAGGGGAGAAACAAGTCACGCCGTCTCATGAGCCACTCGAGACCGACTCGTTAAAAACTCTAATTAAGCCCGAACTCATTTTATGAGTCATTTAATAAATGGTTTTAAACCCGAGCTTCATCTGTCGAGATCGAGCCGGCTCGCAAGGCGAAACTAACTTTGTATGTATATGACATTTATTTTTATCTTTTATGTATATACTTATATAAATGATTATTACTATATATAAATTTATGTTTAAAACAGTTATCTAATATATATCGTCATTTTAAAAAAAATTACATAAACCATTTAGTTTCATAAAAAGATCGTTTTTTATATAAGAACAAGTAAACTATAAATAGTCGTTAAAAAATACTTATGAAAGATTATTAATATTTTTTTATGAGAAAACGTTATTGAAAAAGAAAATCTTCATAAAAACAACTATAAAACATTTTTCAAAATTATGAGAGATGCTAAATTAGTTTTTATTTTATTAAAACTTTATACTTTTATTTTTACTTAAATAACATTAGTAAAAATATAAATACTTTTATCCAATCATATTATAAATAAGAAAATTTAACTTTTCAGTAAAAAACCATTTTGGTAAATATATTTTAAAACACTTATTTTGTTAAATTAATTTTCTACCCAATCCTATTTTGAAAAAAATTATTACAAAAGACATTGTGATGGTTTTAAAATAAAATCCTGAAAAAAATTGCAAGTTATAGTTGACTGTTTTTTTCCCATCCAATAACAAGTTGACTGTACCCAACAAACAGATAATATAATGAGTTTTCATAGGTTGTATTATACTAAAATTATGAATTGAAACATGTTGGATTCTTGCATATATAAAAAGATCTTTTTTTATATAAGAACAAGTAAACTATAAATAGTCGTTAAAAATACTTATGAAAGATTATTAATATTTTTATGAGAAAACGTTATTGAAAAAGAAAATCTTCATAAAAACAACTATAAAATATTTTTTAAAATTATGAGAGATGCTAAATTAGTTTTTATTTTATTAAAACTTTATACTTTTAATTTTACTTAAATAATATTAGTAAAAATATAAATACTTTTATTCAATCATATTATGAATAAGAGAATTTAACTTTTCAGTAAAAAACCATTTTGGTAAATCTTTTTTAAAACACTTATTTTGTTAAATTAATTTTCTACCCAATCCTATTTTGAAAAAAACTCATTACAAAAGACATTGTGATGGTTTTAAAATAAAATCCTGAAAAAGATTGCAAGTTATAGTTGACTGTTTTTTTCCATCCAATAACAAGTTGACTCTACCCAACAAACAAATAATATAATGAGTTTTCACAGGTTGTATTATACTAAAATTGTGAATTGAAACATGTTGGATTCTTGCTTATTCAAGCAAGTAATTAAAGGTTTCCTAATTCACTCGTCTTATGCAAAGGAGAAGAAACTCCATACACGTCTTCTGTTCCGAAACGATTTTAATATTATCAAATCAAGGGTCACTAATAATCAATTCAAGGTTTTGATTTCCCGAAATCATGATATTGATTTTCAAATGGAAAGATAAACCATTTCATATCCTTTTCAATTTATAAGCATATCATGGTTTCGATTTACCTCAAATCACGTTATGTTTCAAGTTCAACTTGCCGATCCTTTTACACCTTTATTGATCTATTTAATATCATTTACACCCTAATTTTTAAATCACAAAAGCTCTTCTGCAAAGTCTCAGTTCAATGCTCATATATACAAATCTCGATTGCAAATGTAGTAGTGGTCCGTACAATTTAAGTATTTGATTTTGATTTCAATACACACTTTAGTATTTTAGTTTTTTAATATCAATTTGACTAATTTATGTTTTTTCTTTATGAAAGTATGAAACTTTGATTTAGTTTTAATTGATGTAAGCATGAAATTGATTTATGTTTTGACCAACAAAAAGAAAAGATTACATAAATGGTCCATGTGGTTTAAACAAATTGCATGTTTGGCCCTAAAATTTTAAAAATCACAAAGATAGTCCAAACTTTTATGTAATCATTGCATGTTTTATCACTGGCACCGATTCAAGCTCTATGTTGCATTATCTCAAGTTACAAGTAGACATAATTAAAATTATTAATAGTAGACAATGATGGTATAATTACAAACAGAACATTAAATTTTGCATACAAAGAAGTTTTCGGATGTTTATAGATGTTCTCATATTCAATATAATTTGATTATTACATAAAGTTCCTATTTATAAATTAATTTAATTTCATATTATATATTATTTAGACTTATAAGCATTAATAAAGAAATACTAATATTAGATATAAATGATTTTAAAAAATTAAACATAAAAATCGATAGACAAAGTATTAACAATAATATTATGACTTACGAACCTTTTCAATTAAAAACACTTTTTAATGATTGAACCCGTGTATTATATGGGTATTTTGCAACACCCGGATATTTTTATAGACGAGAAAGAAAGAATAAACATGAATAAAGAGGAGAAATATAAAGTAAACCAAAGTTGGGTGGTTAAAAGTGTCCAAAAGGGCACAACTTAGAAAAAGATGGTGAATAAAGCAGCATGGCCGCCCATGTTGCCTCTTACACCTTGTCATTCGGATTTTCAGAGAGAGAGAGAGAGAGAAGAGGAGCAGAGAATTCTCGGAGGTTATAGAAGAAGAAGAAGAATTCGAAGTTTTTGGTAAGATGTCACACCCCCGCTGATAGCGGAAACACGGGGATGCGAGCTAGACGGGATCGTCATAACACATGGTATACGATAGAGTAGCAATATAAATATGATGACAAGCGTGTCATGACGACACCCAAACACAAATGGAGACTTGTGTCACGTTTAGTCAATATTCATGACAACATAGCCATAAGCATAACATGTAAGAATCATATAACCATATAGAATAACATTGTTTAGTTTCCCACAACCCGGGAACAAGTGTTCAAAAGACTGTTAATTGTTTAATGGACTGCAACAATATACAAAAGAATTGTTCATCATGTATGTTCAGTCTTAAAAATGCTTCCTAGGGTCTCCACTAAAAGGCAACACTCCTAGAATCTTCAATTACCTTGATCACATGAAAAGATATGCTCAAAATGGTCAACATAATTTTGGTGAGCTTCGCAGGTTTTAAGTGATAAAAGAAGTTAAAATGTAAACAACTTGTAAGTTTAATAAGAGTTACCGCGACTACACTTATGTGTAAGCGGTTTTACAAGATATAGATAGCTACATCCAAACCTAACATCGGTTCCACACGGGAATTGATGGCTGTAAAGAAAGCATCCCATAAGTTTTACAGGACGTAGCAAGATCCACATAGCGCATACGTATAGGTTACAACCAAACCAATCCTTAGGTCCCATTACCGAGATTAATGGTTGTAATGGATGATCGGCTTAGAAGAACCACACAGAAGAACCACACAGAAGAACCACACAGCCGATGCATCCATCAAGTAGTAGCAATCACAGGTAGCATCAACCAACACATAACATCACAGTAGTAGTGCATAGTAATGTAATACCACCAAGTAATATACAAGGTGGTGACATAGCATAGAGTCAAGTTCACATAGCATCAATCAACAAGATAACCAAGATTAGATACTCATAGAAGTAGCAGCCAGCTTCCACTAAGGAAGATGTTTGAAATCAAGTTAAGTACGTGAGCATTCTTTTCCCCCAAGTTGAAATATTTAAAAGGTTTTAATAGAGTAAAAAGGGGCTACGAAACTCACAGAATAGATGATAAGCACGTATGATAAATATTCCCAACGGTAGAATGCTATGAACAGTCAAACACCTATTGACAGTTACTGACAAGCATTAATATGAGCACAAGGCATAAGATGACATTTGATTACTTTGGGCTGTTTCGGTTCGGTCATGGGTAGCACACACAAGCAGGCATACACATATCAGACCTTATGTAGATCCAAGTATGAAGAGTAGTCGTCATTGCTAATGACATCCGTATGGGGATCCCATTATTATAAAAGATGGTGCTTGTTAAATATTTGTAGTCCCAAATAGGTTGTCGATAATTGTAAAAGGTTAGGTTACTTTAAATTGAAAAAGTATGTGCCTGTTAATAGCGTTGACTTTAATCTTTATGGTCAAGCAATGACGCTTCATTGATGTTACCTTATCATCACAAGACATTCAAAAAGGGAATTCACACATACACGCATCATCAGTCACACAACAGGACCAGACGCACGACTCAACCCTCCATTCGCACGAATGGACCTTCAGTCGTACGAATCAGCTTCATTCGCACGATCGAAACTTCATTCGTACGACTAAGCATTCAGTCGTACCGTGCAACACCCAATCGCGTGACTCAACCTCCATACGCACGATTGAACCTTCATTCGCATGAATCAGCTTCATTCGTGTGATTGAACATTCATTCATGCGACTGGCCTTTCAGTCGTGCGACTCACGCACAATCGCACACAATCTCATCCGTATTGACTCAATCGTACACGTATTCACTCGCATGGACTCAATCGCACACACATTCAATCGCACACACCCAGACGCATGACTCAGTCGTACGATTCACCCAATCGCACGACTCATTCGCGCGACACAACCAGACGCATGACTCAGTCGTGCGATTCACCCAATCGCACGGCTCAGTCGTATGAACAGACCCAGTCGCTCAGTGCAGCAGATCGTGACTGCTGAAGTGCTGAGCAGCCTCCGGCTGCTCCGAGCACTCGTTTTACACCCCAAGAACTTCAAGAATCCACATTCTAACATGTCTAAACAAGAAACACACTCAAAAACGCAACACACAAGCCCACCCGACCTCATGTGCTCGGATGATCCCGAGCACCCGAAACCCTAGAAAATGCAGAAGTGAAATCGAGCAAGAAACGGTTCCAATGAGGTTATCTACCTGCTAGAAGTAAGTATTCACGATTATACTCAAGATTTGCCGGTGAAAACGCAAGAAAATGAGCGGTTTTGGTGCTAGAGTGGTGAAGAAAGTGAAGAAGAAGGTAAGAATGAGGAGGCTAGGGCTGGTAAGGGGTTTATATACCCAGCTCTAGTTTCGCAAAATGACATGTTTAGTCCCCGCACTTTGCCCCCCGAGTTCCCAAATTTTGTTTCGGTTGAAAACATTATTAATTAGGCTTGTTTTATTAATGATAAAATGTTGTTAATAGTATTTGACACTTAAAAATGGTTTTATTCGTGACAATAATTTTACACAAAAATGATGCGTTTAATGTTAACGCCTTTAGAAAACGTTTTAAGATGACGACAACGCAAGCAATGATAGCACAAGCTCAAGGATAATCAAGCAAGCAAATACGATATCCACATTGATGGGTTACAGAAATGAGGAATGATCGATAACAAAAGTCAACCGAACACGTTAAATGACGGACCTTGTGGTGACGGATGTCACAGTATCCCCAGTTAGGAGAATTTCATCCCGAAATTCAACTGGTGTTAGGTCCAAGAGTGTCATCCTCGAATAGATGTGGATATTTGAGCTTCATCTGATCCTCACGTTCCCATGTAAACTTTGGCCCTCGTTTAGAATTCCATCTTACACGAACAATAGGTATCTTGCTACGCCTCAACCTCTTGACCTTTCGGTCCATGACCGCAATGGGTTCCTCCACAAAATGAAGGCTTTCATCGATCTTGATATCCTCAATTGGTACATGAAGTGATTCGTCAGCCAAACACTTCTTGAGGTTTGATACATGGAAAGTATCATGCACACTGCTAAGCTCTTATGGCAACCTTAATCGGTACGCCACCGGACCGATTCTTTCTGTAATCTCGAATGGTCCAACATATCTTGGGGCTAACTTCCCTTTCTTTCCAAACGGAACGATCCCTTTCCAAGGAGAGACCTTAAGTAACACTCGATCCCCAATGTTAAACTCTAGCGGCTTTCGACGGTTGTCGGCATAGCTCTTTTGGCGATCTCTAGCAGCTTTAAGTCTGTCTTTGATTTGGAAGATCTTATCAGTTGTTTCTTGGATGATTTCGGGACCTGCTAACTGACTTTCACCAATCTCGGCCCAACATACCGGTGATCTACATTTCCGGCCATACAACGCTTCGAACGGTGCACACCCAATACTAGTATGGTAACTGTTATTGTAGGAAAACTCGATCAATGGTAGATGAGTATCCCAACTGCCACTAAAATCAATGACACATGCCCTCAGCATGTCCTCAAGCGTCTGTATTGTTCGTTCACTTTGGCCATCTGTCCGGGGGTGATTGGCTGTACTCATGTCTAATCGAGTGCCCATCGCTTTCTGTAACGTCTGCCAAAATCGTGAAGTAAATCGACTATCTCGGTCGGATATGATTGACACCGGCACCCCATGCTATGTCATGACCTCTTTGATGTACCACCTTGCCAGCTTATCCATTTTATAATCTTCTCGGATAGGCAAGAAGTGAGCGGATTTTGTCATTCGATCCACCACGACCCATATCGAGTCTTGTCCGCTTGGCGTTCTCGGGAGCTTGGTAATAAAATCCATACTTATGTTCTCCTATTTCCACTCGGGAATTTCAGGTTGCTGTAATAATCCCGATGGTTCTGACGTTCAGCCTTAACTTTCGAGCATGTCAAGCATTTGCTCACATATATAGCAATGTCTTTCTTCATACCTGGCCACCAGTATAGATCCTTAAGATCGTGATACATCTTGTCTTCACCAGGATGAATAGAATATCGTGTCTTGTGTGCTTCCTCCATGATCAGGGTACGAACGTCTCCCCATTTGGGTACCCATATACGATTCATGAAGTACTGTATACCATCATCCTTGCAAATCATCTGTTTATCTAACCCTCGGAATTATTCTCCCACATGGTTTTCTTCTTTCAGTGCCTCACTTTGTGCAAGTTGGATCTGAGCCTTTAGATTAGTTTGAATAGTCAAACCTAGCGCTCGAGCACATAGTGGCTTCACACGTTCTTTACGGCTTAAAGCATCAGTCACCACGTTAGCTTTCTTGGGATGATACCGGATTTCACAATCGTAGTCGTTAAGTAACTCTACCCAGTGTCGCTGTCGCATGTTAAGTTCCTTCTGATCCAGAATATGTTGAAGGCTCTTATGATCTGTGTAGATGATGCATTTGGTTCCATATAGATAATGCCTCCATATCTTAAGTGCAAATACTACAGTGCGCAACTCCAAGTCATGAGATGTGTAGTTCTTTCCGTGCACCTTAAGTTGCCGCAATGCCTAGGCAATGACCTTGTCTCTTTGCATTAGCACACATCCCGATCCTTGATGTGAAGCATCGCAGTATACCACAAAATCATCAATTCCATATTGGAGGGACAGTATTGGAGCGTTGCACAAATTTTCTTTCAACGTCTGAAAAGCTCGTTCTTGTGCATGTCCCCAATCAAACTTCTTGTCTTTTTGAGTCAACAAAGTTAACGGTTGAGCAATCCTTGAAAAATTTGCAATGAAGCGACAATAATATCCGGCCAATCCTAAGAATTGCGTATCTCTGAAGGTGTTTGGGGTGTATCCCATTTCTTCACAGCTTTAATCTTATCGGGGTCCACATGAATTCCATCTTTGTTAACCACATGACCCAAAAACTTCACCTCTCGAAGCCAGAATTCACACTTCGAGAATTTGGCGAGAAGTTTCTCTTCCCGCAACAGTTCTAGAATTGCTTGAAGGTTTTCTTCGTGATCCTCTTTCGAACGGGAGTAGATAAGTATGTCATCTATGAATACGATCATGAACTTATCAAGATAAGGCTTGCACACCCGATTCATCAAATCCATAAAGACAGCTGGTGCGTTGGTCAACCCGAACGGCATGACCAAGAACTCATAGTGCCCGTATCGAGTTCTAAATGCTGTTTTTGGAATGTCGTCCTCGAATACTCTTAGCTGATGATATCCAGATCGAAGATCAATCTTGGAGAAATATAAGGCTCCTTGCAACTGATTAAACAGGTCGTCGATTCTAGGGAGAGGATACCGATTCTTCACGGTCAATTTGTTCAACTCCCTGTAGTCGATACACATACGGAACTACCCATCCTTCTTCTTGACAAATAAAACTGGTGCTCCCTATGGTGAATGACTCTGTTGAATGAAACCCTTCTCCAGTAGTTCATGTAGTTGACTGGGCAACTCTTGCATCTCGGAGGGTGCTAACTGATACGGCGTCTTTGCTATCGGTGTAGCTCCAGGAACCAGCTCTATACAGAATTCCACCTGTCGTGGAGGAGGCAATCCAGACAAATCATCAGGGAACACCTCTGGGTAATCCCGTACAATCGGAATGTCTGCCAACTTCGTCTCTTCTTCTTTCTTTTCTACTACGTGAGCCAGAAAAGTGTAACACTGCTTCCGTAGACCTTGCCGTGCTTTCATGTAGGAGATAAGCTTCAAGTGCTTTCCCGGTCGCTCTCCTTGTATTCTGAGTACTTTCCCGTCTGACATGGGAATCCGCACTACTTTATCTCGACAAACAATCTTGGCTCCATGCTTCGACAACCAATCCATTCCCACTATTACTTCAAAGCTTCCCAACACAAAGGGTATCAAATCTATGTTGAAGACCTGGTCTTCTAACATCAGGGTGCAGTTCTTAATAATTTCCTCTGCCTGTTCAACCCTACCATTAGCCATTTCAATGGAGTAACTAGTTTCTAGTCTACTAGCACTCAAATCAAGCATTTGCACAAATTCAGATGATATAAAACTATTGTCTGCTCCAGTATCAAACAGTACAGATGTGAAATGGTTATTGAGTAAGTGCGTACCCGTGACAACGTTCGGATCCTGACGGGCATCATTAGCTCCAATGACGAAGGCACGACCCCGTGCAGCATCACCTTGGTTTCCTTGGCCTTGAGCACCCGCTATGGCCACTATCTGCTGCTGGTTGTTTCCTTGCGGACCCGGTGCCCTATTCAGTCAGGGGCACATGCTTCTGAAGTGATCGAGGCCTCCACATTCATAGCAAGCCCTAGCATTCCCTGCGGGGTTAACCGCGTTGACGGGTGCTACCAGGTTTGGCGCTACTCTGCAGTCTCTTGCTTGATGCCCCGAGCATCGGCAGTTCAAACACACCAGGCACGACACTACTAGGGGATGATGGAGATTGCACCTGTCACATCTTGGGTGCGGCCCAGTATATTCTTTCTTTCCTTCAGTCATAGCCACAAAATTTCGGGTCGTCTTTGCCTTCTTATCAAGCCTTCCGGTACCGGACCGACTCGTTTCCCCAGCTTCCTTCCTTTTCTCTGCTCCACTACCCAATACCCCTGTCCTTATCATCTCATCAGTTAGAGCGCCAGCCTTCAGGATCGCGCTCTGGATTGTAGGAGGAGCAACTGCAGTTACCATTGCCCGGATTTAAGGTGCGAGTCCCCAAATGTACCTTTCAATCCTTTTTGATTCCGGAGTGACTAGATGTGGAACTAGTCTTGCTAGCTCGTGGAATCGGTCAGTGTAAGCTGCATGCCCAGCCCCCACCATAGCATGATTCCAAAATTAATGCTCAAGTTTCTGCATCTCGTTGAGGGGGCAGTATTCCTCAGTAATCAGGGCTTTGAACTTATCCCAAGTCATCTGCATCGCAGATTCTCTTCCTCTAGCTTGAACCTGGGTGTTCCACCAGGTTAGTGCTCTGCCCTGCAGTGAGCACGTAACGTACTTGATTCTTTGACTGACGAGGCATTCACTGATGTCAATCACTGCCTCCATCTTTTCAAGCCATCTAGTCATGGCTATCGCCCCACCTTTCCCATCAAATTCCCCGGGTTTGCAGGCCACAAATTCCTTATAGGAACATCCCCGTCTTGTATTGTCGACCCCAGTTTCGTTCCCAGTTGTTCAGCCAATCCCAGTATCTTCCCTTGTTCCTTGATTATGCTGATCATTAGTATCTTGATCCCCGTGGAGATTATGATTCAGAAGAGCGTCGCTCACTTGAGTCACTATAGTTGGAATCAGTGCGACTAGCTGCTAAGCAATCATAGCAGCTATATCAGGGTTTTTAGTTCCCTGATTGTTGCCGACGGGAGCACCACCTATTCTTGGTGGCCTTCCTCTACCTCTGCCTCGTGGGGTCTCACCCTCGCGATTTGTGCTGCGGGTGGCTCTTCGAGGCGGAATTGTTCTAATCATAAAAGGAGTAAACATGTAAACTTTAGTAAATATGTAAACCTTAGTCACTTGAAGTTACACAAGTATTCCACTTATCAAGTTCCAACGTTTCATGTTTCGGTCAGTCAAGATCACCATGCAGCCCATTTCAAGCATATTCTCGGTATACCGGTGATGTTTATATATAGGGTTCCCCGCAGCGTTCCCACCACACCCACGATGTACCGAGAATGATGCCTAATCCAGTTACATGACATCCGACCTTCCTTCACATCATATCCATAATAATCCATCAAGTCAACTGAGAACCCAAACATGTAATCACATATAGTCTGGTGGAGGTTGTCTATCCCGCGTCCTTGAAGGACTCAGACATGGCCTCCTCGAGTCGGTCTCAGTATCTGAGGTTAAGCGCAATGTATGATCTGTGAAGATCTTTTCGGGTCTCAATACCCGAATTTGACTATGATAACTTGGAGCGCAGAGGGAACGGAAGATCCAATAAAAATCGTCTCATAACGGATGAGTACAAGGGCTCAAGCACAAGGTAAAAGATCACAAAATAGAAGGATAACCAAACATGTAAAGAGGAACACATACACGAGATATATAAATGCACACAAGCTTAAGCATGCCAATCTAAATGAAGGTTCCTAGGTTATAGTCTAGGTAAAGAGTAATTGCCTAATTCTCTATAACCAATGGCTCTAATACCAGTCTGTCACACCCCCGCTGATAGCAGAAACACGGGGATGCGAGCTAGACGGGATCGTTATAACTTATGGTATACGATAGAGTAGCAATATAAATATGATGACAAGCGTGTCATGATGACACCCAAACACAAATGGAGACTTGTGTCATGTTTAGTCAATATTCATGACAACATAGCCATAAGCATAACATGTAAGAATCACATAACCATATAGAATAACATTGTTTAGTTTCCCACAACCCGGGAACAAGTGTTCAAAAGAATGTTAATTGTTTAATGGACTGCAACAATATACAAAAGAATTGTTCATCATGTATGTTCAGTCTCAAAAATGCTTCCTAGGGTCTCCACTAAAAGGCAGCACTCCTAGTATCTTCAATTACCTTGATCACCTCAAACGATATACTCAAAACGGTCAACATAATTGTTGGTGAGCTTCATAGGTTTTAAGTATAAAAGAAGTTAAAATGTAAACAACTTGTAAGTTTAATAAGAGTTACCGCGACTACACTTATGTGTAAGCGGTTTTACAAGATATAGATAGGTACAGCCAAACCTAACATCGGTTCCACATAGGAATTGATGGCTGTAAAGAAAGCATCCCATAAGTTTTACATGACGTAGCAAGATCCACATAGCGCATACGTATAGGTTACAACCAAACCAATCCTTGGGTCCCATTACCGGGATTAATGGTTGTAATGGATTATCGGCTTAGAAGAACCACACAGAAGAACCACACAGAAGAACCATACAGCCGATGCATCCATCAAGTAGTAGCAATCACAGGTAGCATCAACCAACACATAACATCAAAATAGTAGTGCATAGTAATGTAATACCACCAAGTAAGATACAAGGTGGTGACATAGCATAGAGTCAAGTTCACATAGCATCAATCAACAAGATAAGCAAGATGAGATACTCATAGAAGTAGCAGCCAGCTTCCACTAAGGAAGATGTTTGAAATCAAGTTAAGTAGGTGAGCATTCTTTTCCCCCAAGTTGAAAATATTTAAAAGGTTTTAATAGAGTAAAAAGGGGCTACGAAACTCATAGAATAGATGATAAGCACGTATGATGAATATTCCTAACGGTAGAATGCTATGAATGGTCAAACACCTCTTGACAGTTACTGACAAGCATTAATATGAGCACAAGGCATAAGATGACATTCGATTAGTTCGGGATGTTTCAGTTCGGTCATGGGTAGCACACACAAGCAGGCATACACATATCAGACCTTATGTAGATCCAAGTATGAAGAGTAGTCATCATTGCTAATGACATCCGTATGGGGATCCCATTATTATAAAAGATGGTGCTTGTTAAATATTTGTAGTCCCAAATCGGTTGTAGATAATTGTAAAAGGTTAGGTTATTTTAAATTGAAAAAGTATGTGCCTGTTAATAGCGTTGACTTTAATCTTTGTGGTCAAGCAATGACACTTTAATGATGTTACCTTATCATCACAAGACATTCAAAAAGGGAATTCACACATACACGCATCATCAGTCACACAACAGGACCGGACGCACGACTCAACCCTCCATTCGCACGAATGGACCTTCAGTCATACGAGTCAGCTTCATTCGTACGATTGAACCTTCATTCGTGCGACTAAGCATTCAGTCGTACCATGCAACACCCAATCGCGCGACTCAACCTCCATATGCACGATTGAACCTTCATTCGCACGAATCAGCTTCATTCATGCGATTGAACATTCATTCGTGCGACTCACACACAATCGCACACAATCTCATCCGTATTGACTCAATCGCATACACATTCACTCGCATGGACTCAATCGCACACACATTTAATCGCACACACCAAGACGCATGACTCAGTCGTACGATTCACCCAATCGTACGGCTCAGTCGCGCGACACACCCAGACGCATGACTCAGTCGTGCGATTCACCCAATCGCACGGCTCAGTCATATGAACAGACCCAGTCGCTCAGTGCAGCAGATCGCGACTACTGAAGTGCTGAGCAGCCTCCGGCTGCTCCGTGCACTCGTTTTACACCCCAAGAACTTCTGGAATCCACATTCTAACATGTCTAAACAAGAAACACACTTAAAAACGCAACACACAATCCCACCGACCTCATGTGCTCGGATGATCCCGAGCACCCGAAACCCTAGAAAATGCAGAAGTGAAATCGAGGAAGAAACGGTTCCAACGAGGTTATCTACCTGCTAGAAGTAAGTATTCATGATGATAATCAAGATTTGCCAGTGAAAACGTAAGAAAATGAGCGGTTTTGGTGCTAGAGTGTTGAAGAAAGTGAAGATGAAGAAGGTAAGAATGAGGAGGATAGGGCTGGTAAGGGGTTTATATATCCAGCCCTAGTTTCGTAAAATGACATGTTTAGTCCCCGCACTTTTCCCCCGAGTTCCTAAATTTTGTTTTGGTTGAAAACGTTATTAATTAGGCTTTTTTATTAATGATAAAATGTTGTTAATAGTATTTGAAACTTAAAAATGGTTTTATTCGTGACAATAATTTTATACGAAAATGATGCGTTTAATGTTAACGGGGGCAATTTTTAGAAAACGTTTTAAGATGACGACAACGCAAGCAACGATAGCATAAGCACAAGGATAATCAAGCAAGCAAATATGATATCCACATAGATGGGTTACAGAAATGAGGAATGATTGATAACAAAAGTCAACCGAACACGTTAAATGACGGACCTTGTGGTGACGGATGTCACATAAGAATTCTCGGTATTATGATGTTTTAGATGTTTCTAGTCTCGGTTATGTGCTAATAAATATGATTGTGTGTTCGGGTTTGTATATGTGTGGGTTTAGGTGCTAGAAACGTCTGGGAAAGCTCAAAAGAAGGGTTCAACCCCGAAAACAAACTAAGGTGAGTTTCTAAAACCCCCTTTTAACATGCTTTTAACTACTTTGGAGCTAGAAAAATGCATGTGTATATGTTTTTATAAAAATGGGTTTTACCCGGATGTATTTTTGTGTGAATGTGTATGTGGGTGGGTGAAATTTTGGGATACATATGTGTGTATGTTCATGTTATGATGTTTAGGATTCTAATGCTAGGCTTAGATTGTGATTTAAGATGAAATGTGACTGATTTATGTTGTTTATGTGAAAGTTAGTTGGTCATGCGCCTAAACAGTGGCCCATGCGTCCAACGATCAGATTGCCTAAGTATGCCCAAACGCCCAGAAACCCGGACGCCTGAATAGTGCCCATGTGTCTAAACAAGCCCATATGTCTAAGTGAAAAATGGCTAAGTATAGGCCTAAACGCCTGAATAGTGCCCAAACGCCTGAATAGTGCCCAATGCCTGAATAGTGCCCACCCGCCTAAGTGCCCATGCGTCTAAGTCAGGCCCATGCACCTGAATAGTCTCCAACCATCTGGAGTATTGCCAGTGTAAGTCCAACCATCTGAATAGTGCCCATGCGCCTAAACAGGCCCATGCATCTAAGTGAAAGGTGATTAAGTATAAATTCAGACGTCTGCATAGTGGCAAAACGTCTGAACAGGGCAGAAATACCCAAATAGTGCCCATGCGTCTAGACCCTTAGAATAATTTTCTGAAATTTTAGGAAAAATAGAAAGTCTAGGGTTTTGACTAAGTTGACTTATGAGCAATGATTACCCATTATAAGTATGATTATGAAATGCTTTAGGGTTATAAAATGTATGAATGATGCACGACATATATGATGTGTTATCTTTTAATAATGATTAAACATATTTATATTATATTATAAAATACGTTACGTATTATATTATTACTTTACGTAGTGTGAAAAACGAATGAAAGAACGTAAAGAATAACATAACGAAATGAAAGATAACAAAGATGAGAAATTGAATGTAAAGAAGAAAGAATGCACGTAATAATGAACGAACGAATGTAAGAATGGCTTGCAAGCAAAATGAAAGGAGGTGCACGACCATGTTGTCGTTAGCTCAACTATGATGCGGGTTAGTTACCCCAAAGGATGCACACAGGCTCAATCATTGAGATTGACAAGGCCCTTTGGTATGCCCTAGGCGACTGGATCAGTTTCGTGCACAATGTTCGTGGTTTAATTACCACAGGTCCAGCATCAGCTTTGTGCACAATGTTCGGGGTAGGACTAATTGGTTTGAATGAATGGGAGAGATGACTTGCCCTAGGTGACTGGATCAGCTTCGTGCATAATGTTCCTGGTTTAATTACCACAGGTCCAGCATCAGCTTCCTGCATAATGTTCGGGGTATTGTTCATCGATCCATATGAATGTAAAAGAATGACGTAACGTACTAAAAAAAGATAGAAAGAAAGTAAACAAAGTACGAACGTGAAAGAATGATAACGAGTACGTTACGAAAGAATGAGAATGAAAGTAAGAGAATATTAATGAAAAGCATAAAATAAAAACATGCTATGAGTATGATGACGAACGTTAATGAAAATAAAAGTAGTATTCTCTATCTGTACGTATGAGGCATGATCACGTATGAAAGTAAAGAAGCTTTGTATAAAAAGTGAAGTATTTTATTTATAAAACTAGAACTCACTCAGCAACGCTGACTTTTATGTGTTTTCCAGTTGGCAGGTAATAGTTGCTGAGGATGGCACGGGGTAGCTACTTGGCATTTTTGTGATGGCATCCAATCATATAATAATTACATTTTTGTAATGTAATGCAATTTATAATATTTCGTAACAGTTAACAGTATTGTATTACGTTGTAAAAGCTTTCATTAAAATATATAAAATGGTTTTGTTTAATTTCCACTGCTATGTTTTAAATAATAATATGTTTTATGTGCGATGAATGACCAACTGTGAGGTGCCCGTGAACGGGGCCTTACAAGTTGGTATCAGAGCCAAATTTTACGTGAAATGGGTAAATACTTTCAAAAGAAACCTAAACTTAAACTGAGAATGGGACAAAAGGGAAGGGATGCTAGTCCAAGTAGCTATGTGCCATCCGGTATTTTCTTAAATGTTAACTGGTATTATGTGCGCATGTTATTTGATCTGTTTGCTCTTAGTAGATTTGGATACTAATGTAGTCAGGATAGGAAATGCTTGGGGTGTGAAGAGTAAAGTACATGGCTAATCACAACTGGCCACTGTAATTAGGGACTTACTATACTTGACATAAACTAAGCTATTACCTTGAATGATCGTGTTAGTGTTTGAATCTTATAGCGATTAGGAATGGCTGGAGGCAGATCTTCTAAGGCTTCACGAGGCGGAGTACATGGAGGACGTGGTGCTGAACCACGGGCCACAAGAGGAAGGCGCAGGGTTGAGAAAGTGACACATAAGGATCCTGAGACCCCTCATCCGAAGGGTGGAGATGAAAGTGCTAACCTGAGAGCCTCGGTGAAGGAGGCTGTGGTGGAGGGAGTTCATCAGGTCATGCAGACGATCTTGCCGTTTGTAGTGATCGAAGTGATTAAGGCTGTTAGAGAAGGAGAGAGGAGAGATAGGAACAGGTCCTCGGGAGGGAGAGAATAACCCAAGACCGAGACGATTATCCCTACTGATGAGGAAGAGGAGGAGGAGGAACCTGTGCCAGAGGCAGCACGAGGCTGTAACTATTGGGCATTCTAGAGATGCAAGCCCCCTACTTTTTATGATAATGGCACTGCTGCTGCTCCTCACCAATGGGTGAGAGAGATGGAGGCTGTCTTGGAAATCAGCCAGTGTCGGGAGGACCAGAAGGTGAAGTTTGCCACCCATTTATTTGTGGACTCAGCCTTATGCTGGTGGGACAACATTGTCCAAGTCGAGGGTAGCAGGGCGATTAGTAGAATGAGGTAGAGCGAGCTGAAGAAGTTGGTGATTGAGGAGTTCTGTCCTCATTAGGAGTTGGACAAGGTGGAAAGGGAGTTCCTGCAGCTGGAAGCGGGAACCATGACACATCAACAATACACCACCAAGTTCAACGAGATGGCACGGCTGGTGCCGGATCAGGTAACACCCCTGTCACGAAAGATCAAATGATACATCCAGGGCTTCCCGGCGGATATCCGTAGGCACATGATCGCTGCCCGACCGAATACGTTTAGGTCGGTGGTCGACTTGGCTGGGAGATTGTACGACGAGAGGGAGGTGGTGGTGGTTGAGAAGAAGAAAATTGGTGGTGATGATCGGAACTGGAACCAGAAACGGTTTGGGCGGGGTGGCTTTACCCCGAATGACAAGAAGGCGAAGGTGGATGATCGACGTGTAGTTGTCGCGGGCTCAGGAGTGAAGAGATATGGGAAGTGTGGAAAGGAGCACGCTGGTAAGTGTAGGCTGGGGCTTAACGTCTATTTCAAGTGTGGGAAGCCCGGCCACATCTCTAGAGGAATGCAAGAAGCCGAGGGCTGAGGGTTCCGGAGCAGGGAAGAAAACCGGGACTGAGGAGCAAAGGGCGAGCGCCAGAGCATTCACGATGACCAGAGAGAAGGCTAGGACGGACCCCGATGTTGTGTCAGGTACGTTTCTAGTAGATCAAACTCTTGCTTCTTTGTTATTTGATTCAGGTGCTATTAGGAGTTTTATTTTTGCTACTTTCTGTGCTAAACTGCCTGTTAGTAGTAAATGAATTGATGAGCCCTTTGACTTAGAAACTGCTATTGGTAAGTCTACTAGAGTTACTGATGTGATAGAGGACTGTGCCATAGAATTAGAAGGTCATAGGTTTGCTTCTAAGTTGCATGTGATGCCCCTAGGAGGATTCGATGTAGTACTAGGGACGGATTGGTTAGAAACCTATGAAGCAAACATCGTGTACTGAAACAAGATGATTAGACTGATAGCGCCTGACGGGAGTTCGGTGATGATATACGGTGATCGGGTTACGATGATTCTGAAAGTGATTTCGATGGCGGTGGCGGGAAGGTGCATGAGACGTGGATGTAGTGCTTATTTGGCCTACGTGAAAGATGTGGACACGTCAACTCCACAATTGCCAGATGTGCCGGTGGTATGTGACTTTCACGATGTATTTCCAGAGAACTTATCAGGAGTGCCACCGGATTGCGAAATCGAATTTTAAATTGACTTGATACCCGGTGCTCAGCCTGTCGCTAAAGCACCATATCGGTTGCCCTCGACTGAGATGAAGGAGTTAATGGAGCAACTGCAAGAGTTGCTCGATAAGGGGGTCGTTAGACCGAGTATCTCTCCTTGGGGTGCTCCAGTCTTATTCGTGAAGAAGAAGGACGGTAGCTGTCACACCCCCGCTGAGAGCAGAAACATGGGGATGTAAAGAGACGGGATTGTCATAACACATTGTTGACAATAGAGATGCAATATATATAATAGATGATAAAGCGTGTCATGACGAAACCCGACACAAAGGAGACTTGTGTCGTGTTTAGTCAATATTCACGACAACATAGCCATAAGCATAAACTTGTAAATGAATCACATAACCAAAAATAGTATCATTGTATTGTATTTCCCACAACCCGAGAACAAGTATCCAAAAGAATAAAAGTATGTAATCAGACTACAATGTTTCAAAAGAATGTTTGTCAAGTATTGTATAGTCCCAAAATACATCCTAGGGTCTCCACTAAGGCAGCACACCTAGATTTTCAATTAGCATTGTCACCTGAAAATATATGCTCAAAATGGTCAACAAAAATTTGTTGGTGAGCTCGCAGGTTTAAATAGTAAGTAAGTTGATGCTACATAATAGTTTTGCGAAATACCGTGTATACAGTTATAAGTAAGCAAAATCACATAACCATGAGCTTTACAACCAAACCTAATGACGTACACACAGAATCATGTCGGAATTTATTCACCCAAGGGCCCGTTCCTGGCCACTGTTGGTACCAACTAGTATACCAACAAACAAGGGTGGGGTGTCAACCCAGTAGTACTACCAATACCTATCCGTAGGTTCCAACACCGGAATTAAATGGTTGTAAAGAAAGTACCACACAACGACTCATGTATGTATCAGATAAGTACTCACAAAATAGTAACATGTTGATTCCAAGAATTTAAGTTGTACAACATAAAAATGGGTGAGCATACTTTTCCCCCATGTTTGTAAATAATTGAAGTGTTGAATAAGCATAAAAAGGGGCCACGAAACTCACTTGTTCGGTGGTAAGTATGAATGATCAAGTTTCCAAATGATGTAAGCGATAAACGGTCAAACACATATTATCAGTTATTGTTAAACATTAATGATACGTTAAAGAAAATAGTAATGTTCGGTTGGTTCGGGTTGTATCGGTTCGGTCACGCGGAACACACACCAGTAGACCTAAGTATTAGATCTTATATAGATCCAAGTACTTGGAATCGTCGTCGTTGCCAATGATATTAGTGTAAAGTTTTCATTGTTGTTAGAGAAGTACTTAGTAAATTTTAGTGGTTACAAATCATTTCTTGATATTTGTAATAACATTAATGTTGATTAGATTTGTGATAATGTTAGTAAGTTTTACAGTGTTAACTTTAATATTGTCATTAGCAATGGCGACCGTGTCGATGTCACCTTAACATTACATGACATACACACGCCATACACAAGAAGGAAATGCACACACAGATAACCTCAGTCGCACGACAGGACCAAACGCACGACTCAATGCTCCATCCGTATGAATCAACCTCCATACATACGAATCAGCTTCATTCGTACGAATGAACCTTCGCTCGTGCGACTCAGCTTTCAGTCGTACCACACAACAATCAATCGCACGACTCAACATCCATACACACGAATCAACCTTCATTCGCACGAATCAGCTTCATTCATACAAATGAACCTCCATTCGTGCGACTCAGCATTCAGTCGTGCGATACACGCACAATCGTACATATTCATCCGGATGGAATCAATCGCACGACACATATAATCGCATGACTCAATCACATTCGTACACTCGTCCGCATTGACTCAATCGCACACATACACTCAATCGTAAGACTCAGTCGCACGACACACTCAGCCGTATGACCCAGTCGTACAACACAGCCAGTCGCACGACTTAGTCACATGGCAGAACACAGACAGGACTCAGTCGCACGCGCAGGTCACAGGGGTGTCGGGGTGCTCACAGCATCCTTCGGCTGTTGTGACCACTCAAATGGCACCACAGAACATTTAGGAATCTATTTCTAACATGTATTAGCAATTTAAGCACTCAAAGGACCCTCAATCGTGTTCGTTCACTCGGGACACTCAAACTACCCGAACCACTGCAAGAAGGAGAAATAAGGAGAAGTAGTAAGCTACGGGGGTTGTCTACCTGCGTGGGGTCGGCTTTGGGCGGTAGGTGGTGGCGATTTGGCCGGGGAACCGCAGGAAGAATCAGAGAGCAGGGGGAGTGGTGGTCGGTGGTTGTGGATTAGGTAAAAGAGATAAGGTGTAGAAAGGAGTTTTTTATACCCATTCTAAGTTTCTAGGTTTAGCAACTTTAGTCCCTGTACTTTAATTTGCTTATTTCCCCTCCTAATTTGCCTAATTACACGTTGATTCATAACTTTGTTAATTGCTTTACTAATAGCACGTTAAGTGTTAATATTAATGATGTTACTAGTAATAATCCTTTTAATAGTTTTAATAATAATTATAACTACAATAACGATAATGATAATAGTAATTGTGATAATGATACTAGCTATAGTATTTATGCTAGTAATAATAGTAAGGGTAATGTTAATGATAATGCTAGTTGCATAACGTCTACATACTAGAATCTTCTGAACTATTTGAGAAATATGGAGATCTATATTGGGCAAGGTTTTCTTAAGCGTTTAACGTTAAGGTTTTAATGCACCATTATGAATATTACACATAATTAGGGAAGCAAACTCGTAACTAAGCATTTTGATCATGAACTAAGGTTAAATATAATAGATGACTAACAATTACAATGTTAATTGACGGACCTTTTGGTGACGGATGTCACAGTATCCCCCAGTTGAGAGAATTTCATCCCGAAATTCAACTAGAGTTAGATCCAAAAGTGTCCTCTATGAATAGATGTGGATACTTGAGTTTCATCTGGTCTTCTCATTCCCATGTGAATTCTGGTCCTCATTTGGAGTTCCATCTCTCGCGGACGATTGGTATCTTGCTGCGCCTTAATCGTTTGACCTTTCGGTCCATGATCTCCATTGGTTCTTCGATAAAATGAAGCTTTTCATCGATCTTGATTTCCTTAATTGGTACATGAAGAGTTTCACCCACCATGCACTTCTTGAGGTTTGATACGTGAATTGAATCATGTACACCACTGAGTTCTGGTGGAAACCTTAATCGATATGCCACTAGACCAATTCTTTCTGTGATTTCGAATGGTCCTACGTATCTCAGGGATAACTTCCCTTTCTTTCCAAATCATATAATCCCTTTCCAGGGAGAGACTTTAAGCAGAACGCGATCTCCCACGTTGAATTCCAGAGGTTTTCAACGGTTGTCGGCGTAGCTCTTTTAGCGATCTCTGGCTGGTTTTAGTCTGTCTTTGATCTGGAAAATCTTGTCTGTTGTTTTCTGAATGATCTCTGGGCCTGTCAACTCGCTTACACCAATCTCTGCCCAACAAACTAGAGATCTACATTTCCTCCCATACAATGCTTCAAATGGAGTGCATCCAATGCTCGTATGGTAGCCGTTATTGTAAGAGAACTCAATCAATGGTAGATGGGTGTCCCAACTACCACCAAAGTCAAATACACACACCCTCAACATGTCTTACAATGTTTGTATCATTCGTTCACTTTGACCATCTGTCTGTGGGTGATAGGCGGTACTCATATCTAATCGAGTGCCCATCGCTTTCTACTGTGTCTGCCAAAATCGTGAAGTAAATCGGCTGTCACGGTCGGATATGATCAACACCGGCACTCCGTGCCTTGTCACGACCTCTTTAATGTACAATCTCGCCAACTTGTCCATCTTGTAATCCTCTCGGATCGGTAAGAAATGAGCGGACTTCGTCATACAGTCCACTATAACCCATATCGAGTCGTGCCCACTACTCATTCTAGGAAGTTTGGTAATAAAATCCATGGCTATGTTTTCCCATTTCCATTGAGGAATTTTCGGTTGCTGCAGTAATCCTGATGGTTTCTGATGTTCAGCCTTAACTTTCGAGCACGCCAAGCATCGGCTTAAATACATAGCAATGTCTTTCTTCATGCCTTGCCACCAATACAAACCTTTGAGATCGTGGTACATCTTGTCTGCACCGGGGTGAACAGAATACCTTGACTTATTTGCTTCGTCCATAACCAAAGTACGTATGTCTCTAAACGATTATGATTGCGCTATCAAGTACCATCCTGGATAGGTGAACGTGGTTGCCGATGCCTTAAGCAGGAAAGAAACAACTAAACACAGGCGGGTGTGAGCCTTACAGCTTACAATAAGTACGAATCTACCTGAAAAAGTTAAGGAAGCCCAGATAGAAGCTTTAAAAGCAGAAAATGTTGGTTCTGAGTCATTAAGAGGAATGGATAAACAACTAGTGGTGAAAGAGGATGGAGTTCGGTACTTCATGGATAGACTTTGGGTGCATGTCTATAGAAATCTAAGGGATTTAGTTATGAGTGAGGCACACAAGTCTAAGTACTCTATACATCCTGGATCTGACAAGATGTATCATGACTTAAAGGCGCACTACTGGTTAGTAACATGAAGGCGGATGTAGCTACGTATGTGAGCAAATGTTTGACATGTTCAAAAGTAAAGGTAGAATACCAAAAACCATCCGGATTGTTACAACAACCCGAGATACCAATATGGAAATGGGAACAAATCTCCATGGATTTTATTACTAAGTTACCCCGGACAAATACTGGTTGTGACACAATATGGGTCATTGTAGATTGGTTGACCAAGTCCGCTCACTTTCTTGCAATCAAGGAAATGGATAAGAAGGAGAAATTAACCCGACTGTACCTTAAGGAAATCGTTTCGATACACGGTGTACCGATCTCGATTATTTCTGACCGCGACGCTCGTTTCACGTCACACTTCTGGCAATCACTGCAGAAATCTTTGGGTACTCGAATGGATATGAGTACTGCTTATCATACACAGACTGACGGCTAGAGTGAACGTACCATACAGACGTTGTAGGATATGCTACGTGCTTATGTGATTGATTTCGGGAATAACTGGGAAGTTCACCTACCATTGGTGGAATTTTTCTATAATAACAGTTATCACACTAGCATACAGGCAACACCTTTTGAGGCTTTGTATGCGAGAAAATGTAGATCACCGATTTGCTGGGCTGAAATTGGTGATAGTCAACTAATAGGTCCCGAGCTATTACATGAAACAACTGACAAGATTGTGCAGATACAGAATCGTATGGCTGCAGCGCGAGACAGACAGAAAAGTTATGCTGACAAACGACGGAAACCTTTAGAGTTTCATATTGGCGACAAGGTCTTATTGAAAGTCTCACCATGGAAAGGCGTAGTTCAGTTTGGCAAGCGAGGGAAGCTAAATCCAAGGTATGTTGGCCCATTCGAGGTATTGGAAAGAATAGGTCCAGTGGCCTATCGACTAGCCTTACCTAATTTACTGAGTGGAGTCCACGATGTGTTCCATGTTTCAAATCTGAAAAAGTGTCTATCTGACGAGACACTAATTGTACCACTAGAGGACGTTCAAGTAGACGAACAATTACGCTTTATCAAAGAACCAGTCGAGGTGATGGACCGTGAGGTGAAAACACTTAAGCAAAGCAAGATACCCATAGACAAAGTTCGTTGGAACTCGCAACGTGGACTGAAATTCACGTGGGAACGTGAAGATCAATGAAGCTTGAGTATCCTCAACTATTCACGATGATTCCTGTCGACGAAGGTATTGATTTAAATTTCGGGACGAAATTTCTTTTAACATGGGGATGATGTGACAACTCATCCAAAACTCACTCGATTTCGATTTATGTGTGCCAATGCAGTAGACCAGTGATGGAAAACTCTCACCATGTAATGCAATTTTCGGGACGAAAATTCTTTCAACATGGGAATAATGTGACATCCGGTAATTTTCCGTTACCAAAACTCCGTTAGTTCCGTTAAGTCTTGCATACACGTGTTGTGAGCATACACTAGTTGTCGTTTAACGTTGGGGACCTAATAATAATTAATAATGTTAAATTAATAATAATCTAGTTGATTAGATGATTATTGTGTTATGCTTATGTAACATCTGGTTTCTAAATCCGGACTTGTAAATTATATTATTATTATAGTTATGATTAATTAAATTAAGTTGAGTTGATTGAGTGTTTAAGTGTTCAGTCGCATAAGTCATATGCAAATGAACTTCAGTCGCACCCCTTATGTGCGACTGAGGTGAGGCGGTTAAGTTGAAGTGTATGGATAAGTAGGGCGGTGCAGGGGTTTAAGGGTAGATCTTTATCTGCACCTATTCTGTTTTCTTGTCCCCTTCATACCCAAAACCCTGCTCTCACGAAATTGATTAGGCGAAACTCCGTTTCGGTAAGTTTTGAACATCACGGATTAATCCGGAGTTGTTATAAGCTGTGTGTATGATTGAATTTGATCCAAATAACCTGTTTAAATCAGTAAATTGGTCTGGTTTATTTCTGAATTTAAAATCCAGAAATTCAAATCTAAGTTTTGTGAAGTTTTGATGAAATAATGATCCGAAACCATTATAAACGATGTGTATAAGATTTGTTTTGAATATGGTATGATTTGGATGGTTAAAACTCAAATTTTGAGTGAGTATTGGATCAAAAATGTCAAGAACACAGCTGCTGATTCGTTTCAGACGAATGGGCTCAATCGCAGGCCTCAGTCGTACGAATGAAAGTCTAGTCGCACGATTGAGTGCGAATGGAGGTTCAGTCATGCGATTGGAACCCAGTCGCCTGGTTATAAGGCTGAATGAAGACGAGTGAACACTGGATACGAATGAGAACTCAATCGTGCGGATGAATGGTTAGTCGTACGACTGAAGGTGCAGTCGCATGGTTCATTCGCATAGGTCCAGTCGTATGATTGCTCATTCGCATAAGTGTTCAATCGCATGAGGGCCTGTTTGAGAATAAGTCTATTGAATCAGGGTTTATTGCTTTAGATATACCTTGATTAGAGGAAGGACTAGTTATCTTAGGTACGTGGATTGTGTAGACTGTGGTGAGGAAATTGATAAGGTGAGTTCTAAGCCCTTTTAAATGTTTGGTTTTAACATTCGGGCTAGCATACACAATGATAAATGAATTGCATGTTTTTAGTACCAGAATTATGATAGTGATGTTGATATGTTTCTAACAGTTGTCAAGCTGTTAAAGGGAAAGTGGGGGTAATAACTGATTACCTGAACATTGTTAATCATTACATGATAGTAATGATTGCAATGGGTCAGGTAGAGTGTAAAAGATAGTCATCTGAGCATTGTTAATCATTATGTGATGGTAATGATTCCAATGGGTTAGATGGGGTGTGATGATTAATGAAAATATGCTAAAACTGGTGCTAAAGGGAAGAATGTGTGAAGTGTAAATGAATGTGATAATATTGGCAATAAATAAAAGAACTGTTTTTGAAATGGTAATGTGATGTAAATCTCAACAGGCCAGTTAGGGTAAAATACCTGAGTGTGAAACTGTACAGTTTGATAGGAGTGATGACGATCACTCAGCTTTGTGAACATCTTGTGGTGACGACCCTAGATGATTATTTGGCATCCTACTGGATGAGAGATAGTAACCGGTAGTTGCTGGATGTGGGCAACCAACGTTACTGGGTATGGGAGACTGGTAGTTGCTAGATGTGGGCAACCGATGTCTCTGGGTATGGTAACCGGTAGTTGCTAGATGTGGGCAACCGACGTTACCGAGTATGAGAAACTGGTAGTTGCTGGATGTGGGCAACCGATGTTTCTGAGTGTAGTAACTGGTAGTTGCTGGATGTGGGCAACCGACGTTACTGGGTATGGGGAACTGGTAATTGCTAGATGTGGGCAACCGACGTTTGATGGGACAGGTCCAGTGGGACAGAATAATGATAAAAGTTGAATTTATAATATTGCCAATAAAAAGATAGCTGTGGTGTGTGTGAAAATGTTGTTAATGTTATAATGAAAATTAGAACTCACCAGTTTATCTGATGTTTTGAGTGTGTTGTGTGTGCTAGGTAAGGAGGGATTCTCTGATAATAGAGGAAAGCAAGTATGAGCTGATGGGGACGCTATCCTGGAGCAACTGCTGGCATAGGATTTAGGACTTGTTAATAATGTAAACAGGGCAATGTATAATTAAATACAATCTTATGTAAAATGTTTTAAAAAGTTGGGTTAATATATATATAATAGTGTTTAAAGTCTTCCGCTGTAAATAGAAATCTCTGATTTGTATTTAAAATATTAATCCAACTGCGTGACGTGCCTCCGGTGCCCTGCCGGGTTTAGGGCCTCACAGGTTGGTATCAGAGCAGTAGTTAAAGGGATCTAGTGTTATAATAACTACACTTTAACTAGAAAATAGATATGCCAGCAGGGATAGCTAGATAGAGTAGTTTATTAAAACAAGAGAAGGTGATGGGACTATCATGAGAAGGAATAACGAGAATAGTAAAAGTAAAGTAAACAATTAATAGTACTTGGCCAACATTATTAATAATTTACTTTACTATTAATATTCTGGTTATATACTTACATGTGGGTACCAAATAATCCTGATCTCGTTTTAATAGGTTATGGCAGATAGGGAAAGTGAAAGAATGCAAGGTGGAACCTCGGGAGGAAATGTTGATGAGAGCACCGAGGTGCTTAGTATGACGAGATAGCAATTCCATGATGCAATTGCTGAGGAGGTTTGTAAAGCCTTGAATGTAGCTAGACCTGATGAAAGTAGGAATGTTGATAAAGCTGAAGGGTCTAGTGAGAGAAAGGGAGTTACGTATAGCCAGTTTAAAGAGTGTAATCCTGCACGATTTTCTGGGGCTATGGATGTGGTAGCCACTTATAAATGGCTTCGTGAAATGGAAGCCGTGATCAAGTTGAGTGAGTGTAGGGAGGATCAGAAGGTAAAGTTTGCAGCCCACTCGTTTATAGGTGAGGCTCTGTATTGGTGGGATACGATTATCCAGACGTTAGGTGAGGAGGCTACTGACAAAATGTTATGGCCTGAATTTAGAAAGTTAGTGTCGGACAAGTTTTTCCGAAAGGAGAGATGGATCGAATAGAAATGAGTTTCCTACAGTTTCAGGCAGGTAATATGTCTCATAGGGAATACACGTCTAAGTTTGAGGAGATGGCGCGGTTGGTGCCTCATTTGGTGGTTCCTGAAGAGAAGAAATTTTGAGGTATACACAGGGGTTGCCTCAGGAAGTTAGAAAGTTGGTTAGATCATCTGCTCCGAGTAGTTACCAGTTGACGGTAAACTTAGCTGCAGATATGTATCAAGAAGTTTATGGTAGTAATATTGTTCCGGAAGGGAGTAAAAGGAGGCGTGAAGAACCTGTCGTGCAAAGAAGATTAGAGAATCCAAGCTTCCAAAAGAAAAGTAGGTTCGGAAGGGGCCAATTTCCGAGGAATGCCAGAAATGAGTTGCCACGTTGCGGGAAATGTGGTAGGCTACACCAGGGAGAATGTATGATTGGTAGCAGGACTTGTTTTAGATGTGGAAGAATAGGACATTATGCTAATGAATGTAGTGAAGGTCCTCGTAAATGTTATGAGTGTGGAGAAACGGGGCATATTCGAAGTGAATGTCCAAAGTTGGTAGTTAGAAAGCCTGAACCGGTTAGATCGATGAAAGGGTCAGGAGAAGGATCAAGTGTGGCCAAGGGGCGAGCATATTCTATGACAGCCAGTGAGGCTAAAGCGTTGCCAGATGTAGTTTCAGGTACGTTTCTAGTGAATGGAATTCCAGCTAATGTGTTATTTGATTCTGGTGCAAATGGAAGTTTTGTATCTATTGATTTTTGCCCTATGCTTGCATGTGAAGTTCGACCATTAGAGGTAGCTTTTGTAGTTGAAACCGCTAATGATAGATCTATGATGATTAGTAATATGATTGATGATTGTTATATTGAATTAGAAGGATATAAGTTGCCTGTTAAACTATATCCAATGGTGTTAGGAGGGTTTGATGTAGTATTGGGTATGGATTGGTTGGTAAACCATGAAGCCCATATTATATGTAATAAGAAGTTAATTCAGCTAAGAGCACCGGATGGGAAAACGATCAATGTATATGGTGATAGAGAGGAGTCAATGGTGAAAATAATATCTATGATAAAAGCTGATAAGTTAATGAGCCGCGGGTGTGCATCTTATTTGATATATGTAATTGATTCCCAAAAGCCTGTAAGAAAGATAGAAGACATTCCTGTGGTTAGAGATTTTGCAGATGTGTTTCCAGAGGAATTACCGGGTATTCCTCCAAATCGTGAAGTTGAGTTTAGAATTGATTTGGTTCCGGGTGCTAAGCCAGTTGCTAAGCCACCTTATAGATTAGCTCCATCGAAATTGAAGGAGTTAATGAAACAGACTGAAGACTTGCTGGAAAGAGGTTTCATTAGACCCAGTTCTTCCCCGTGGGGTGCTCCAGTATTGTTTGTGAAGAAGAAAGATGGGAGTATGCGAATGTGTATTGATTACAGAGAATTAAACAAGTTGACAATAAAGAATAAGTATCCACTCCCACGAATAGATGATTTGTTTGATCAGCTACAGGGAGCCAGTTGGTTTTCTAAGATAGACCTTCGTTCGGGATATCATCAGTTGAAAGTTAAGGAAGAAGATATACCTAAGACAGCGTTTCGTACATGTTATGGTCATTATGAATTTTTGGTTATGTCTTTTGGGTTGACGAATGCCCCTGCTGCTTTTATGGATTTGATGAATAGAGTGTGCAAGCTAATGTTAGATCGATCAGTAATTGTGTTTATTGATGATATACTGATCTATTCGAAGAATGAGGGAGATCATGCTTGCCATCTTCGTGAAGTGTTGGAAAAATTGAGAAAAGAAACGCTTTATGCAAAGTTTTCTAAGTGTGAGTTTTGGTTGCGGGAAGTACAGTTTTTAGGACATGTAATTAATGCGGAAGGTATTTTAGTAGACCCTGCCAAGATTGAAACAGTAGTGAGGTGGAGTCCTCCAAAGACGCCATCTGAGGTCCGCAGTTTCTTGGGTCTGGCTGGTTACTATAGAAGATTTATTTAGGATTTTGCCAAAATCGCATCCCCGTTAACGAAACTTACGAGGAAGAATGAAGAATATGTTTGGGGACCAGAACAAGAAAATGCATTTCAAGAACTGAAGCATAAATTAACTCAGTCACCAGTATTGTCGTTGCCAGATGGAAATGAAGATTTCGTGATTTATTCAGATGCTTCGTATCAAGGTTTAGGCTGTGTTTTAATGCAGAGGGGACGAGTTAAAAGAACATGAAAAGAATTATCCGACACATGATCTAGAACTGGCAACAGTGGTATTTGCCTTGAAGATATGGAGGCATTATTTATATGGGGCGAAATGTACGATTTACATGGATCATAAGAGTTTGAAGTATTTCTTTGATCAGAAGGAGTTGAACATGCGCCAGCGGAGATGGTTAGAATTGGTGAAAGATTATGATTGTGAAATACTTTACCATCCTGGTAAAGCAAATGTGGTTGCTGACGCGTTAAGTAGAAAGAATGAACACCCTCCAATTCGAGTTAAGTCATACAAGTTAGTGATAACACCAGATTTTATGCATCAGTTACGAGAAGCCTAATTGGAAGGCTTGAAGGAAGAAAATGTGAAGCAGGAACGAATGAAGGGTCAAACAAAGGATCTGGAAGAAAATAGTTTTGGGGTTAAAACGAAATGTGGTCGTATGTGGGTTCCGATTAAGATGAGGGAATTGGTGTTAGATGAAGCTCATAAGTCCAGATATTCTATACATCCTGGTACTACTAAGATGTACAAGGATTTGAAGCAAGAATATTGGTGGCCTGGTATGAGGTTTAATGTGATGCAGTACGTGAATAGGTGTTTGACGTGTCTTCAGGTCAAAGCTGAGCATCAAAAGCCATATGGTAAGCTTCAACCCTTAGAAATCCCGAAATGGAAGTGGGAGGAATTGACAATGGATTTCATAATTAAGCTTCCGCGTACAGCTAAAGGTTATGATATCATTTGGGTCATAGTAGATAGACTGACACGTAGCGGGCATTTCTTACCAATCAAGGAGACGTATAACTCTGAGAAGTTAGCAGAACTGTTTATTCGAGAAATTATTGCTCGTCATGGGGTACCAGTATCTATTGTGTCAGATAGAGATACACGTTTTACTTCGAGATTTCGGAGAAAGTTTCATGAAGATATGGGTACTCGTCTGTTACATAGTACGTCTTTCCACCCAGAAACTGATGGGCTGACTAAAAGGACTATCCAAACAGTTGAAGACATGTTACGAGCTTGTGTTATAGATTTCGGTGGTAGCTGGGATAGTCATTTGCCATTAGTTGAATTCTCCTACAATAACAGTTATCATTCTACGATTGGGAGAGCCCCTTATGAGATGTTATATGGCAGGAAGTGTAGGAGTCCTATATGTTGGGGAGAAGTTGGGAAGAAAGAGTTGGGCAGTTTGGAAATTGTACAGGCCACGAATGAGAAATTGGATCAGATCAAAGCTCGGTTTAAAGCAGCTCAAGATCGATAGAAGTCTTATGAAGATAAAAGGCGAAGGCATATAGAGTTTGAAGTAGGAGATAGAGTTATGTTGAAGGTATCTCCTTGGAAGGGAATTATCAGATTCAGAAAGAGGGGAAAGTTAAGTCCTCATTTTATAGGACCGTTTAGAATACTAGAACGGATTGGGGAAGTGGCCTATAAACTAGAATTACCCGATCAGTTGCAAGGAATCCACCCAACCTTTCACGTGTCACAGTTGCGTAAGTGTTTGGCCGATGAGAATGCTTATGTACCTTTGGATGATATAGAAGTGGATGATAAGTTAAACTATGTTGAAAAACCTATTGCTATAGTAGACTGAAAGGTGAAAAGGCTGAGGAATAAAACTATTGATTTAGTTAAAGTGCAGTGGTCGAATAGAAAGGGGTCTGATTTCACTTGGGAATCAGAAGATGAGATGAAAAGAGATTACCCCCAGTTGTTTGAATAGTTGGTTTCGGGGATGAAACCTATTTAAGGGGGGGAGAGTTGTAACATCCGGTTTCTAAATCCGGACTTGTAAATTATATTATTATTATAGTTATGATTAATTAAATTAAGTTGAGTTGATAGCGTGTTTAAGTGTTCAGTCGCATAAGTCATATGCGAATGAACTTCAGTCGCACCCCTTATGTGCGACTGAGACTCAGTCGTACGGATCGTAGGCGTATGAGCTTCAGTCGCACAGTTCAGTCGTATGATTGGCTCAGTCGTGCGACTGAAGGTGAGGCGGTTAAGTTGAAGTGTATGGATAAGTAGGGCGGTGCAGGGGTTTAAGGGCAGATCTCTATCTGCACCTATTCTATTTTCTTGTCCCCTTCACACCCAAAACCCTGCTCTCACGAAATTGATTAGGCGAAACTCCGTTTCGGTAAGTTTTGAACATCACGGATTAATCCAGAGATGTTATAAGCTGTGTGTATGATTGAATTTGATCCAAATAACCTGTTTAAATCAGTAAATTGGTCTGGTTTATTTCTGAATTTAAAATCCAGAAATTCAAATCTAAGTTTTGTGAAGTTTTGATGAAATAATGATCCGAAACCATTATAAACGATGTGTATAAGATCTGTTTTGAATATGGTATGATTTGGATGGTTAAAACTCAAATTTAGAGTGAGTATTGGATCAAAAACGTCAAGAACACAGCTGCTGATTCGTTTCAGACGAATGGGCTCAATCGCAGGCCTCAGTCGTACGAATGAAAGTCTAGTCGTACGACTGAGTGCGAATGAAGGTTCTGTCGTGCGATTGGAACCCAGTCGCCTGGTTATAAGGCCGAATGAAGACGAGTGAACACTGGATATGAATGAGAACTCAATCGTGCGGATGAATGGTTAGTCGTACGACTGAAGGTGCAGACGCATGGTTCATTCGCATAGGTCCAGTCGTATGATTGCTCATTCGCATAAGTGTTCAATCGCATGAGGGCCTGTTTGAGAATAAGTCTATTGAATCAGGGTTTATTGCTTTAGATATACCTTGATTAGAGGAAGGACTAGTTATCTTGGGTACGTGGATTGTGTAGACTGTGGTGAGGAAATTGATAAGGTGAGTTCTAAGCCCTTTTAAATGTTTGTTTTTAACATTCGGGCTAGCATACACAATGATAAATGAATTGCATGTTTTTAGTACCAGAATTGTGATAGTGATGTTGATATGTTTCTAACAGTTATCAAGCTGTTAGAGGGAAAGTGGGGGTAATAACTGATTACCTGAACATTGTTAATCATTACATGATAGTAATTATTGCAATGGGTCAGGTAGAGTGTAAAAGATAGTCATCTGAGCATTGTTAATTATTACGTGATGGTAATGATTCCAATGGGTCAGATGGGGTGTGATGATTAATGAAAATATGCTAAAACTGGTGCTAAAGGGAAGAATGTGTGAAGTGTAAATGAATGTGATAATATTGGCAATAAATAAAAGAACTTTTTTTGAAATGGTAATGTGATGTAAATCTCAACAGGCCAGTTAGGGTAAAATGCCTGAGTGTGAAACTGTACAGTTTGATAGGAGTGATGACGATCACTCAGCTTTGTGAACATCTTGTGGTGACGACCCTAGATGATTATTTGGCATCCTACTGGATGAGAGATAGTAACCGGTAGTTGCTGGATGTGGGCAACCGACGTTACTGGGTATGGGAGACTGGTAGTTGCTGGATGTGGGCAACCGATGTCTCTGGGTATGGTAACCGGTAGTTGCTAGATGTGGGCAACCGACGTTACCGAGTATGAGAAACTGGTAGTTGCTGGATGTGGGCAACCGATGTTTCTGAGTGTAGTAACTGGTAATTGCTGGATGTGGGCAACCGACGTTACTGGGTATGGGGAACTGGTAATTGCTAGATGTGGGCAACCGACGTTCGATGGGACAGGTCCAGTGGGACAGAATAATGATAAAAGTTCAATTTATAATATTGCCAATAAAAAGATAGCTGTGGTGTGTGTGAAAATGTTGTTAATGTTATAATGAAAATTAGAACTCACCAGTTTATCTGATGTTTTGAGTGTGTTGTGTGTGCTAGGTAAGGAGGGATTCTCTGATAATAGAGGAAAGCAAGTATGAGCTGATGAGGACGCTATCCTGGAGCAACTGCTGGCATAGGATTTAGGACTTGTTAATAATGTAAACAGGGCAATGTATAATTAAATACAATCTTATGTAAAATGTTTTAAAAAGTTGGGTTAATATATATATATAATAGTGTTTAAAGTCTTCCGCTGTAAATAGAAAGCTCTGATTTGTATTTAAAATATTAATCCAACTGCGTGACGTGCCTCCGGTGCCCTGCCGGGTTTAGGGCCTCACAGCTTATGTGTTTACGCTACTTAAATGTTAAAGATGAATTTTATCGCGTAACGTGGAAACGTAGGTGTAAATTCGTATGTTTGTGTTTTATAAAGATAAGAATATACAATTGTTACTATGGGTTTATATGTGTAGTATTGTGATTAAAAAACATTTAAAAGAGTCTAAAAGAGAGTTCTTTTTATAAAAATATAAAACACAAGGGTTGAAAGGTAATTCTTGTAAATTAATTAAAACAAAACAAACCAAACCGTAATCCCCACCCTTGCGGCCGCGATCTCCATCCCACACACACACACTTCGATTTTTGCAGCCAAGAACAACAATTAAACCTTGATTTTGGCTAGTTTCAAGGATTGCAACAACTTAGAATCATCAAATACAAGCCATACACGTTTAAAGGTTAGGCTTTTGCGAGTTTTTCATGGTTTTTCAATTTGGCCGAACCCTAATTCGAAGATTGGGTTCAAAAATGCCGAAATTGTAGTTGTTTGATGATGTTAGTAGGTTAGTTTGATAGTATACATGTTGTTTAACGTTGATTATGCAAGAATGATATGTTTTTGTTGAATTGTTCATGAAATTGATTCAAGATGAACCCTAATTCAAAATTTATGTTGATTATATGAAGTTGATGGTTGTTTGATGATGTTATGATGTTAGTTTGTGCAGGATCGGTTTTCGGGTGGTTTTTCTCTCTTAACTCACTGTGAATCAACACTCGGCAAGCAGTCTATGAAGAGTTGATCACAATATAACAAGTAACAAGCAGTAAGAAAATTTAACAGCAGATAAATTTTCAAGGTACTTTTATATATTGCTTCTCAACTCAAAGGATTACAAGACACTTGGACTCAAATCACTTACATAAAGAGTTACAGGGAGAAGACATATATAATACTACCTATAGCCGGATATACTTTGATACCAGCTGGACACCTCTAACCTTACATCTATACTACAAGACTCTAGGTGAGGTCTTTCAGACATTTTGTCTGAAAGTTGGTAGTCAGGACATGTCCCTGACTTACCTTTTGTCACCAACTAAAGTTGGTAACATGTACTATCATAAAAAGGTGAACAGTAGAATAAAGTATGGTCAACAACATGGCTCTTTAGGAAGATGCCATGCTGTATCAGAGGTCTGCAGCGGACTGTCAGGGACCATACCTTTATCTGCTGGACATAGCAATGTCTTCCGAAGGATAAAGTGCTTCGGAAGAATAACTTCTTCCGAAGGCACTTATACTTCGGAAGACTGCTTCTTCCGAGGCTTGGAGTCTTCTTTGTCTTCGGAAGCAGACCTTGTCTTCAGTTCTTTTAGACTTTGTCTTCGGAAGCTCTTTCATCAGACTTTGTCTTCGGAAGCTCTTTCAGACTTTGTCTTCGGAAGCTCTTTCAGACTTTGTCTTCGGAAGCTCTTTCAGACTTTGTCTTCGGAAGCTCTTTCATCAGACTTTGTCTTCGGAAGCTCTTTCAGACTTTGTCTTCGGAAGCTCTTTCATCAGACTTTGTCTTCGGAAGATGTCTTCAGCTGTTGTTCCTTAGACTCTCGGAAGATCTCTTGCTTGGCTTCGGAAGCCCTTTAATGTAGTACCAAAAGTGACTATGAAGTGAATTTGGTTGCACCAGCCTTATCATGATCCAACAAACTCCCCCTAGGCTGATGCTACCAAAACTTCACTTCCCTCTTCTTCTCAAAGTTCTCAGCACCAAGGCGAGCAGGTGTTTATCAGTATCATCATTCTTTCCTGCTGTGATGCTGAGAATCTTGTACAAATCTTTGGTGGACAGAACCTCTACTCTGTCACCTTGGATTATGTGTACCCTCTGCTGTGTCCCTCTAAAAAGAGTTAGTTGATGGGAAGTATAGTCATATTCCCATCAAACTATTGGTTCCAATTCAGGACCTTCCACCATCTGTAGAAAGGTTGTGCCTTTGGTGGTTGATCTTTCCTTGTCTTCCACTCTTTTCAGCTTCAACTCTTCTTCAATCTTGGCTCTTCTATTTCGTTCAGCCAAGTGGAGACCACTGATATGGTTTCTGATGTGTGCAGCAGTCTCAGAGTTGGAGGGATTGGAGAATGGCTTCTCTGCAAGCTCAGCAAGATCAAATCTGCTGAGATGCAGTAGAGAAGTGGCATTGAGCCTGTTGGTTTCACCATTCTCCCTTTCCACAACAAAGTTGTGAGAAGGTTCATCGAACCTCCACTGGATTATTGCATTTCTAGGTCCAGGAGATTGACCAGAAATCCTGTCCTGTTTCCTGGTATCCAGTAGAGTCACCAGTCTTCTTCTTAGTCTCTTCTCCTTAGCATTAAGGGTATCGGAGTTGAGACCAAGAAGTCTTGCAGCCTGGCCCAAGGTTTCTCTAGGCAATTCAAGAAATTGGCCTAGGGTGAGGGAGCTTGAAGAGTTATCAACATAGGTGATGTTGATAACCTCTCCATCACAGGAGATGCTGCTCAAGGTAGTGCAGTTAATGAGCCTTGTCTTGAACTCCTTTATCTCCTCAAAGGAGAGATGTTTAGGAGGCTGAGGGGCTGATCTTGGCTGTTGTTGGGTAGGCTTAGGTTTAGTGGTTTTGGGTTGAGTCTTGGGTTTTAGGATGGGTAGTTTGGGTGGTTGAGGTGATGTGGTAGGTTTGGGTATAGTTGTGGGTTGAGGGGTGAAGGTTTCATCAGTGGGTTCAGGTTTGATGGGAAAAGGGGTTGGTTCTGGTGTGGGTTGTGGCTGGGGTGAAAACCATTCCCTTCATCCTCCTGTACATCTCCTTCCTTTTCCCCAAACGGATGTCAGCTTTTATTTCACTGACTATCCGCTGGAGTGTCCTTTCGGACATAGGTCCCACCTGCCTACCAGAGAAGCCATGAGCCCGGAGGTAGTCCTTAATCTAGGCTTTGTCAGTTGACTTCTTGGCAGCAGTGACCTCCTTCTCTTCCTCCCTCTTCCTCTTCACCTTCAGCTTCTCCCTAGCAGCCTTCTTCCTTTCCTTCTCCATTTGATCCTGCTCTTTGTTGTGGAGCAGCAGGATCATATCATCATCATGTGGAGACAGTTCAGGAAGACTGAAGCCTCTTGAGAGAAGGAACTTGATCCTAGCCTCTCTCAGCTTCAGGGCTGCCTCCCTCTGCTCTTGTTCTTCCTTCTCCAAGGCCAACCTGGCTTCCCTTTCTTGTTGTAGCCTGGTTGACCTCTCCAAAGTCACCAACTCCTCTAATGGTAGCAGGAGTATTTCCTCATTGGCAGCTCCTAGATTGATGAGCTGGTCAATGAGTGCTGTTCTTCTCCTCTGGTTGATTTCTTCCTGATTGGCTGCAGCTACTTTAGAACTAGCAGCTAACAGCTTCTCAGTAGGAAATCGACCTTTCTTTTGGCCTTCTCAATCTTCTCCTCCTCCTGAAGCTCTTCCGCAGTCAATTTTCTTTTGCCTTTGTCTTTGATTGTGCTTGACTGTGGTGGTTCTTGGATGGAGGGTTGTGATTGAGAGAGAAGTTCAGCTGGTGCTTGGGTTGGAGGTATTTCAGAAATGTCCTCCCTGCTCACCTCAGATGCAATTTCAACAATGACATATGTGATGGTCAGTTCCTCAGACATCTGAAATAAGCCTTCCGCAGCTTCTATTTCGGCCTCGGAAGTCTTGTCTTGTTCTTCCGAGGCTTCCATGTAAGCTTCGGAAGCCTCAGCTAGAGCTTCGGAAGATGAGACTACTGCAGATTCTGTCCCATTTGTTTCAGTTGCTGGGCCATCAGTCCCCATTTCCCCCTCGAAGCTAATCTCAGGTTCCATGAAGACCTTAGGTTGACCAACTTCCTCCACAGTGGTAGAAGGTGCAGTTAGTCTTTGAAGCTCCTCAGCCCCAAAGTATGCAAGTGTAGTGTCGGGGCTGGGCTGTTCTAGGGATGATCTCAATACAAACTGTGTGAAAAGTCTGTAGAGATCTTGAAGCATCCTTGAGTCAATCTCCAGAAAGGATTGAGATGACTCAGGTAGTGTAATGATTTGTTGGGTGGAAATGAGTTGGGTCTGTGGTTCCATAGGTGTTTGTCTCTGAACTTTCTCCCCCTTTTTGGTAGCATCATCTTGAGAGCTAGATGAGCTAGAGGAAGAAGTCATTGAGACCTGGATTGGTACATGCCTAACAGACCTCTCCGTCTGTTTCTCAGCTAGTTTAGCCTTGAGAGAGTTAATCTCAAGTTGCTGAGTGGCAGTCCTTGATTCTAAGATCTTCACCTGTGATTCCAGGTTGGAGACCTTAGAAAGCAAGTACTGAAGTGTTAGTTGCATACTTCCCTCATCTTCATAGGAAGAATCACGGGGAGATGAGATAACATACCTAGTATGCTCACTCTCACCACCAGATGTGGTTTCTTGGCACCCTGGTTTCCTTTGCTCAGAGTCATCTCTTTCAGAGATGTCAATGGGCAAAGTTGTCGTAGACTCAGTCCTAATTATGTTACCACTGTCCTGAGAGCTCAATGAGAGACTCTGAGTAGTGGCAGCTGAGTCTACATGAGTCCCCTCCACATCAGTGGGACTCACCTCAGTAGCAGGCTTCTGATGGGGGCTAGAGACAAGGGATCCCTCTTGGCTCTGTTGATCTCTCAGTGGGTGTTGTAGATCAACTTCATGGCCATGGAGAGATGTAATCTCTTCATCAGTTCGGAGTAAAAGGTCAGTGAAAGAGAGGGTGGTTTGTCCTACTGACCCGGGACCTTGATCAATGTCTACAGGCATTGAGCCTATGGTGGGGCTGTCCCTAGAAAGCTGCACAGGGGAGTGTAGAGACTCACCCTGTGGGCTAAAGGCTTGGGGTTCGGGCTCAGGGGTTTGAGACTGAGGAGGCTCAAAACCCACATTGAGGTCAATTGTGAAGGATGGTGTGACCTCGGACTGAGTGGGAGCCCATGATTCCACTCTAGTCCTTTCGGTGTGAACAGGAGGAGCTTGTTCAATCAGAGTAGATTGAACAAGGGTTCGTTTGGGGCGTCTCTGATATGTGGCTTTGATGGGTAAAGAGGCCTTTGGTATTGTGGTGGATGTTGCTGGTGTGGGTTCATCACCTGTGGGGAGAACAGGGATGTCACCAGGAGCTATGCGCTCAGTCATCTCTGGAGGTAATGGAGTATACCGTCCAGTGAAGTTGGTGGACATCTTCTTCAGTGTTTTGAAGATGGTAGGCCTCATGTGTGGAACAGGAAGAGCAGCTGCATAGACAAGCTTGCTTGGTTCCATCTCACAGTTGATTATGTGTTGAAGGAATCGGGGATACATGAAGAATGTATCCCTGCTGAGATTGGCGATTAGGTTGTTCAACACGAATCGTGAGTAGTTGAATCTGAGGCCTCTCACCAACCCATGAACTAGGCATCCTAGTTCATATGGGATTTGATCCCAACCCCCTGATTTGTTGGAGAGGCAGTGTAAAACAATGTGCAGCAGGAACTTCCAATGGTAAGAGAAGTTGAACTTGTATACTGTAGACCTGCTGACATCGCCTCCATATCCCATGAGGATATAGGTGCCTTCCAAGTCTTCCTTGGGGAACTCAGTAGGAGCCCCATCGTCGTGAAGCTCGAGATGCTCCCTGATGATCTGTTCATTGATAACCAACTCTTGGCCACAAACTCTGGTTCTCAGGACTCGAACCCCATTCATCACTGTAGTTTCTCCGTTGCTCCAAAATTCTGACATATGGTTGGAGTATACGGTTGGGTTAACTGTGAGTGCAGTGAAGTAGGTGGATTCGGTGAGAAAGGTGATGATTTGGGTGAAGTCGGCATCCCTTGACGAGTCAAGTAATGCGACTTGCTTGTGCTGAGGATTTAGCGCCATTGGAGAGAAGGTAAGCTTGAAATTTTAAGTAAAATTTAGGGTTTTACAGTGAAGGGAACAGTTAGGGCTGTAAAGTGGTAAAAGAAGATGAAATTGATAAGTCAAGATTATTTGAAAGGGGTGAATAGTGGTATAGTGGTGGTAATAGGGTTACTGTTTTGGGGTTACTGTGGGTGGTATGGTGGTTTACGGTTGAGAAATGATGATGGCGGCAAGGATAATTTTAAATAGTCTGACATTATCAACAAAATCTTTACTTTTTACAGAGTGGGGCCCAAAAGATATCCGTTACATATAAAACCTTTACTTCCGAGGGTAAAACATTTCCGAAGGTAATTTTCTTCCGAAGGCAATTTCTCTTCCGAAGCATGATAGTGCTTCCGAAGGTAAAATTGTCCTTTGAAGGCACATCGGTCTTTTCATTAACACTTTTCACCTTGATTATTTCTTTTAAATCATTTGTCAAACTCTTATGCTTTTCGACATTATAAGCATTATCAACTTTTGATTTCATTTGTTTTGCAAATTTTCCACGAGTGAAGAACATTTTTCTATTATGAGCAATAGAATTATGAAATCGTTGTTTGCTTAGTGATTTTTGTCGAAAAGGACAATTGTTTGCCAAATGATTTATGTTTCCACACTGATAACATTTTCTTTGTTGTGTGTGGAAAACAAATTGTGGATGACAATTATGAAAATTGTCATTGATATGGTGTTAATTAGTTAGATTCCCCGTGTATATTTTGTATATTATTTGCATTGTTTATATTCGTTTTAGTCCTGGAATTCGTATATTTTGATATTTTGTGTGTTTGACAGGATCCCGGGCATAAAGGAAGCATTTTGGAGCTTAAACGTGAGTTAACGAGGTGCCGGGATCGAGCCGAGTGGATCGGGAATTGAAAACAATTAAAAAAATCTGAATTTCTTCCTCTCGCGCTACGCGCCGTGATTGAGAGGAACCCCTCGCGATACGCGAGGGATGGAATTACCGGCGAAATGACCAAATTACCCCTGATGGATCCACTTTATTACCCGGAAGGCCACCCAACTATTTTGTCGGGTTGCGCAAAGCCTCGCGCTACGCGCAAGAGATCTGAAAACCCGTCGCGATACGCGACGGGTGCGATTGTCGGCAAAGATGTTTAAAATCAAACCAAAACCCTAATTCGCAAAATTCTGGACTTTTGGACGGCATTGGGACGGCTGAGGACGAAGGGAGGCGATTTTCAGGAGCTTAGAAGCAAAGGATTGAAGGTTTGGAGCTAGGAATTGAAGAATCGAAGGCTTAATCGTCCCGGTTTTTACATTTCTCTTCTTAGTTTTCATTCCTTTGTAATCAATGACTTCTCCTATTAGTTTTGCTACTGTTATGAACATGTTTCTTGGCTAAACTTATGTAGCTACCTAGGTTTGATGAATATAAATTGTTTAGTTTTGTATTCTTTTGGTTTTTGGATTGTACTTGTGTTTAAAAGTTAATGATAATGATTTGGTTTGCATGATCAGTTGTGGATGTGTATTTAGATTTGTTCTTGTGATTGATTTATTGCTTCACATGTGGCTTGGTGATTGTCTGTCATATAATGGATGCATGCTAGATCGTTGCCTTGTGTTTGCGGTTTTTAGATGATTTGGTAGACGTATTGGATCATTGAAGTAATTGATCTTGAATTTGACTAATCAAATATGCAACTAATCTTAATACTGTGATGTTAATAGGTTATCAGGTTATCTTGTGTGATTGATTGCTAGGTTAGAGTCTCTGTGAGGAGTTCAGTCTAGTTTCCCGCTCATATCATAGTTTCCTGAGTCTGATTAGGCATTCCAGATCTATCCCCTTGCCTTTAGGTATTGTGACACTCGCGTCGTGAGGTAGAGTGTCTATCGGGTGTGTTATTAGCTCTCTTGGAGAACCTGTGAGGGTAATCTACAAACCGGTGTTTTATCGGCTTATTAGGTCTATCTAGTTGCTTTCCTTGAAAATGTCTAGGTTTCTCTAGGTTCCTTTTAAGTTAGCATCTCTAGATCCCGGTTACACAAGTGTTTCCAAAACCGTTAGAAGAACAGCCAAAACGTGTATATGATTCTGCCTAGGTAGTGTTTTTAATCATCCGAACTCAATTCTAGTCTTTTCCCTGTGTCTGTCCTGTTTTCAGTTCTTTCTAAAGCAATTTAAAAACAAACCCCTATTTTACTTTCACTTAGTATTTTAGTCGAGTCTTAGGTAAGTTTAGTTTTCGTTTTCCATACAGAAGTCTTTGGGTTCGATAACTCGGACTTAATAGCTATTCTACAGTCGACCGGTACACTGCCGGTTGCGTTGCTTAGGATCGAGTCTTAGTTTTATAAATTTAAAGCTTTTTAGTGTCTAGTTAGAGTTTTATTTGTTAGTTTATTTTAGTATAGTCTAGCACACATCAAAGTTTTTGGCAATATCCCCACACTTACCTCTTTTTCGTCCCTGAAAAAGACTTATGCAAATGGAATCATAGTCAAGTTTAAATCTGATTTCCAACAATTAAGTCTAATTACTTATTAAAATTTACTAACCTGTTAACCGCGATCACAAGGTATGTTTGTCCATTTAAACCCAACCGCCGATCATCCAAATCCCCAAGAGTATAGCATTTAAGTTCAAGTATTCTATTTTTATTAATCGTGATCCTCACAAGTCGGTATCTATTCCTGTTTTCAAGCCTCCAAAGCAAAGATTAAATCAAAAATCCATGATTTTTCTACCACTGTAACCCAATACCCACGTGTATTTAAAACTAACCTATTTTGGATGAAAGCTAAGCTGCACTAAATTTTTTTTCTTTTCAGCACTTATTTTTTTCCTTTTGCAAGTCCTTTTTATTTCTATATTTTTTTTATCATGCAAATATAGCATATAGTTTTTTCCTAAGTTGTGCAAGACTTAAAACAACGCAATCACAACCCTAACTCAGAGGTGTTGCCAGCCAAGTCACCATCCCAGCAGTCAAGCACATAAGCTTCAGGCCACAATCATTAAGCACTAGCCTAGAGGCTTTTGACAAAAGTGTCACAATCCTCTCGCACCTAATTGTCATCTTAAACCTCACACAACACTAAGATGGAATCCTAAGGCGCCACCTACTGTGTGCCAACTATTGGTAATCTTAAATACAAACGGGTATCAACCTACAGTGGTGCTTTTTCAACCTTCCAACAGTTTCAACTTCCATTTAGTGAGAACACATATATTGAATTAAATATTTAATTAGATGGATTAGAATACATCTATGAAAACCCTTTATAATCGACTGGGCCTACCCGTGCATCCCAAATTAGACACGTTTTCAATTATTTATTTATCTCATATATATAGTAGTTGAAAACCAGACACCTGACTTTATCTATCATTCTCCATTTTTTAATATATGCAAACATCAAAATCAGGGACATTTTCTAATTTTCTGATTTTTTTTAAAAACACACTAAAATAAAAACCAACACACGCAAAAATTAAAGACTGACTGACTCAATTAAATTAAACCTAAGACACATGTCTTCCTATCCCCACACTTAAATTTAACATTGTCCTCAATGTGGAAATTAAAAAGAAAGACATAAATAAGAAGAGTTTTGGAAAAGACTTAGCTTGTAATAAGCAGATTCCATCTGTGCACAGTCTGAATCCAAAACCTCTGATCGTATAGCATTTCATTCGCGATCAGGAATCACTGGTTGTCTCCTTAAAAAGTGTTGGATATATTCACCCGAATGGAGATTGAGTACGGGTGAATTATTCCAAAGCTACAAAACAAACACTCTACCGGGCAAACACAATATCAAACAGACTCAATAAAAATAAACAATCTGACTTAACAAACAGGGGAACACAAGTTTGAGACTTTCAAGTTTGCTTAAACAAGTGGAAAAATGGATGACATGATGGTAGAAGGTAGAAAATGGTGGAAAAACGGGTGAAATGGCGAAAATTAGGTAAAATAAAAATTTTTTGAAAATCCTGGGATCCCTCGCGTATCGCGAGGGATTAAGGCAAAGTACGACGCGACATGCGAGGACCCTCGCGCTACGCGAGAACATCAAGAACAACCTGGCGCGTACCGCGAGGTTGCGCTTTGTTCAGAAGGTTTCGAAAATTTTCATGCCTTAGCCAAATTTTGACTCCAATAATCTTTTTACCTATTTTAACATGACTCAAGTGGGAAAACTTTCCTGGTAGTATCCCGGTCATATGTCAAATTGCAACCGAATAATCGTTTTCCTGCAAACACTTAACAAGACACGAAAACAAAGCACACGAAACACAAAAACCGACACAAACTACCTAAAACTCAAGCAAACCAACTCTACAAACTCTACAAACGGGTCACTACCCAAATACTATCTTCCAAGATCAACTTACGGGGGATCATGAAGACCCAGCTCACCCCCGATGCTTACTACATCATAACCAAACTCATCACCAAAGAAAAACCCACCATATTCAGACTCAATCAAGCTATCATAATCCCCACACTTGGGTTTTGCAAACGGTAGCGGTTTTCTTTCAAACTCTAACATCCCCACACTTGGGGATTTGCTATCCTTAATCATCACAAAATTTTCAAACTCACAAGCAAACAACTCATCATCTTTTCACAAATTCTCAAAAACTCATGAACTATCTTATCCAATTCCTCCTCTTCCTCGACAGAATATGCTCTCTCAACACAAACAACTTTAGCACTATTCTCTATACTCTTAACACTCTCTATTTTCCTATCAACCACCTCACAAGAATTGATCAAGGAAACCGACTCTTTCGGAATACTAGGACTCCTAATTGATTTGGCTACCTCAAACAAAACACTCTCTTCTCCTACGTGAAGTGTGATCTGACCCCTAAACACATCAATATTTGCCTTAGCAGTACACAAAAAGGGTCGACCTAAGATAATAGGAACACGTTCATCAGCCTCCATGTCTAAAACCACAAAATCAACGGGAAATACAAACTTACCAACTTTTACCAACAAATTCTCTACAATTCCCCGTGGGTGCTTAACAGATTTATCAGCAAGGGAAAGTGTCATGCGCGTTGGACTCAATTCACCTAAACCTAGTTTCTCATACAAGGAATAAGGCATAAGGTTAATACTAGCTCCTAAGTCCGCCAACGCGTGGCATTGAACCTCACTACCAAAAAGACACGGGATTGTGAAAATCCCGGGATCTGCCAATTTCTCCGGTAGTTGGTTCATAACCACCGCAGAACACTCACCCTACAAAGAGACACTTGAAATCTCACCCAGTTTGCTTTTATTCTTCAGGAGATCCTTCAGAAATTTCGCATACCTAGGCATCCACTTAATCACTTCTATGAACGGGAGATTGACCTTTAATTGCTTAAAGAGATCTAAAAAGTGCCCGTAATCCCTTTCATACTTTTGATGCTTAAGCCTATCAGGAAACGGGAGACGGGAATGGTCAATCTCAGGAGAACGCTCAAACACACTAGTCTTCTTAACAACCTTATCCCCAGAGGGATTCTCAACTACCTCTCTCTCATCTTTCTTAAACACAACTTCCTCAACTATAGGAGTTCTAACCTCATCTAACCTCCTACCCAACCTAGTAGTAATGGCTTTACATGTGCATTCGGGTTTTGTTGAGTATTACCGGGTAACTGACTTGGGGGCCTCTCATCTAACCTTCTAGCTATGTCTCCTACGGTCCTCTGGAGATCTAGGAAAGCTGACTGTTGGTTTTTCAGAAGAGTATCATGCTCAGCTAGAATCTGTTGTGTTTTTGCATCTTTGACCACTAATTGAGTTAACAAATTCTCTATCCTACTCAACTCTCCACTACCCTGACTAACACCTTGATTCTGACCACTACCCTGCCCCTGGTGTTGACTAGAACCCTGTTGGAAACCTGGGGGATCACCTGAAGAACGCCAGCTAGAATTGTTTTGATTTCTCCAACCGGAGTTATAAGAATTATTAACATAGCTAGCTTGTTCTTGACCTATCAGAGGACACTCATTAGTGGCATGGTCACCTCTACATAGCTCTCACCTATCAACCTTTTTATTCAACTCTCTCACCTCACGAACTAGACTATCAAGAGCAGCAGCCACACTAGTATTCATGGTGACATGGTGAACTCCCCTGGATGAGGTACTAGTAGCAGGACTGGAATTCCTGTTTCCAGACCGCTGCTCATGTTCTGCTTGGGCAAAACTCTCAAACATTTCATTACATTCATTCACGTTTTTCTTACCCATTAAGTGCCCGCCCGCAGAAGTATCGAATCTAGCCCTAGTTTCATAATTCAACCCATTATAAAATTTCTCAACTAAAGCCCATTCGGACAAGCCATGCTGGGAGCAACGACTAAGGAGGTTTTGAAACCTCTCCCAAGCACGATAGTAAGGCTATTCCGGCTCCATCCTGAATGAGTGGATCTCATCTCTAAGCCTAGATGCCTTGGCCGGTGGAAAATACTTATGAAGAAAACGCTCACGAAGAGCCGGCCAAGTGGTGAATGTACCAGCTGCATGAGATTCGAGCCAAGTGGCGGCTCGATCAGCAAGTGAAAATGGAAACAGCTGTAAGAAAATGGCATCATCAGACGCACCCTGCAACTTGAAAGTTCTACCAATTCGCTCTAAGCGACCTATGTGTGCAGGTGCATCCTCATCCTCACGTCCATGGAATTAACAGTTATTAGAGATAGTTGTCATGACGTAGGATGGGATCTGCCAGGAGTTTTCATTAGCAATGGCAGGAAGTGTGATTGGATTGCTAACTCCTGTGAAGCCATGGGTGGCTTGCTGATGAACAGTCTGATTCTCAGCCATATGTGTGCGTGGTGAACTAGGGGGGCTAGAATATGCAGAAGAAGTAGAAGAAGGAGGTGTAGGAAAAGGTGTAGAATCAAAAACAGAAAGAGAAGAAGTACCAACCTCAAATTTGGGCAACGCAAGCTGCAAATCTTGATCCGGAGGTGGTCCTTGTGATCTCAAGCGGGGCATAAACCTGCAAAACACAAAATTAAAACTGTAAGACTGACTCAAACAAATAAAATAAAAACAAATAGAATTAAAAATAAACTAATTAAAAACACTTAGCACAAATAGCAATTAAATCAAGTAAGTCTAATTAATGCAATCGCCAAGAAGTCCCCGGCAACGGCGCCAAAAACTTTCTGTGAAGCAATTGTAAGTTTCCTGTCATATGTCTTTGAACAACCGCTGTCTACATGCCATAAGCTTTCAATGACCTTTGGCGGTCGTTCTTGCATAAGTAAAAGAATTACTTATTCTTTGTTACACAAGTCAAACATGACTTGAGCACATTCTGTGTTGCAGCAAGACAAAATGATTTGAGATTATTATATTTGTTTTGCACATCGGTCTTTTCATTAACACTTTTCACCTTGATTGTTTCTTTTAAATCATTTGTCAAACTCTTATGCTTTTCGACATTATAAGCATTATCAACTTTTGATTTCATTTGTTCTGTAAATTTTCCACGAGTGAAGAACATTTTTCTATTATGAGCAATAGAATTATGAAATCGTTGTTTGCTTAGTGATTTTTGTCGAAAAGGACAATTGTTTTTCAAATGATTTATGTTTCCACACTGATAACATTTTCTTTGTTGTGTGTGGAAAACAAACTGTGGATGACAATTATGAAAATTGTCATAAAAACCAAAGTCAGATTGACTTTTTGGTTTAACATTATGCACAGTCTCTCGAATCTTTGCTTCATTTGATAATTGCTTGTTCATCTTTTGCAAATTCGAGGAAAAAGGTGATTTGTTCATCTTTGCTTGTTCATTTGGTTTAACTGCTGAGACTTTTGGAATGAATGATGCTGGAATTGGACCAGTCTTAGAATATGCTGAAGAAGGACCAGGCTTTGTTATTCAAATTGATGCTGGAGAAGGACCAGACTTTGTCATGCAGATTGATGCTGGAGAAGGACCAGGCATTTGAATTTTCAGATTGGATGAAGAAGGAGGTTTCACTTGCAAATCTGGGCTACAAATATCTTGGTTCACAAGGTTAGCATTATGATGAAGTTTATTTTTAAAGAATCGAAAATTCGTTTCTTTAAAAATATGTTCTTCATTTTCAATTAAACCTTTAGAAACAAATCTACTTTTAAAATCCTTTTCAATTTGTGCCTTTTGATTTGCCCTTTGATTTTCATTCAAATTGCTTTTACTATTTGATTTTGTTTCATTCAAATCAACTATCTTTTCATTTCTTGATAAAGTTTGATTACAACCAGATCTGAAATCATTTACATTCTTATTTTTCAAACTTTCACTTTTATTTTCACTCTCACTATCACTTTCCCACTCTTCAACCAGACCGTCTACCTTCACATGATCTGCACAAAAATTTTCAGTTGATTGTTTAGGTTTTGTTATTATGATAGGATCAACAGAAAGATTTACTTTAACTGACGGTTTTAATTCTAAGGATGGAGAGAAACCTATCCCATAGCTCATATCAGACTCAGAAATGACATCAGATGAAGGTAAACATGAATAATCATGATTAATTAGAGGAGCAATGTTTGAAAATCCAACACCGCATTTTCCTCCTTTTATCTTCTGTGTCATTTGTGACTTGATAATCCCTTCAACCATAGTTGATGAAAGTTCAAATTTTTCAACAGTCAATTTAGCCGAGGCTAGTTCACTGTTGAGTCTATTAATTTCTAAGGCGAGTTCATTGTTTCTATTTGTCAAATTATTATTTGTGCATTCTTTATCATGAAGATTTAATTGTAAATTGTATACTGTACTATTTAAACCTTCAAGTTTTTCTTTGAAAATCTTTTCGTTTGATTTGTGTTTTCGAGCTTGATATTGAAGTTTTTCAACTTCCATTATCAAGTTCTCATTATGAACTCTATACCTTTGAACTTTCTCAACACAAGAATTTGTGCATAAACCATCATATACCTTTTGTTTAGAACTTTCTCCTTCAGTTTCTTCACCCTTCTTAACCATAAAGGCCTTTATAACAGCAGCTTGTTCTTCCACTGGAGCAACGTCAACAGTCTTTAGATCATTACATTGGTATTTGACTGGAGGCTCGACAGTGTACTCTTCAATCACTATCCTTTCCTCAGCAACCTTCTCATCCTGATGTTTCTTCACAACTTTCTCTTTCTCTTTTTCAACTTTCACCTTCACTTCTTCAACTTTCACCTTCACTTCTTCAACTTTCACCTTCTCTTCTTCAACTTTCTCCTTTTCTTCTTCAACTTCCATCTTCACTTCTTCTTTCTCAGCAAATAAACCTTCCATCAAATCATCAGAAACAAACTCAACAAACAAATTTTCTTCTTCTTCAGGTTCAGTAACAATCTTGGCAATGAATGCAGTAGACAATGTTAGATCAAGGGCTTCCATTTGGTCTGACCAGTCATATTCAGCATTAGTTTGTGAAACCAATGCTTTGTTACCACCAGAAGTACTAGCTTTGTCTTTCTTTGACTCAATCTCCACAGTCACCATCTTTTTAGGGCCTTCAGTTTGACCAGTCTTGGGTTCAGTACATTCTCTAGCAAAATGACCTGGTTTGTCATAATTGTAACATCTCAGGTTAGACTTGTCAAAACCGATTTTGCTAGAGTTGTTTACACCAAACATTTTTCTCCCTGTACGTCTAGCAAAATTCTTTGCTCTGTATACCACCATGGCCATTTGGTACTTAATGTCATTTTCTTCAACATCATCAGGATTAACTTTGTTGAAGATCATGAACCAAGACATTAGGGGCAGTGAGTCTACCAGCCATGAAAGCTTCATAGCTTGACATGAAAGTGGTGAAAAGGGCAAGATGCTCCTCAGCAATCTGGACTGTCTGCTTTGATGGATTAGTGGTAGCAGCATAAGCATGTTGACCACTTTGAGAATTTTGAATTTGAGGGATTTGTTGATGGATGATGGGGGAATAGAGTTGAGCAGCTGGAACTTGAATTTGAGGGTTCATTACTGGTTGCATATAAGAAGATGCTGAACTTCCAGTTTGTTGTTGCTGACACATTTGGGTATAACTGACATAGTAATTAGGATTACTAGCCATTTTTGCATAAAGAGCAGTTCCTTCAGCACCCAGAGAACTTAGATGATTAGCAGCTCGCTGCTTATCGTCCATTTCATAAGACTTGATAGTTGAAATGAGATCAGTCAACTGAAGAGTATACAAGTCTTTGGTTCTCTTGATCAGTGTACAGTTGTTATTCCAACTGTATGGAAGTGAATTTAGCAGCTTCTTGTTCACCGTGATTGGTTCCAGAGTAATACCAGCACTCTTCATTTTAGTTACCAATCTAACAAACCTGGCAATCTGAGCTTCCAACTCTTCACCAACAATATGATTAAACATGTTGAATTCTTGATTCAACATATCCTTTTTGCTTTCCCTCATATCTTTATTGCCCATAATCTAAGTTTCAAGTGCATCCCATAACACCTTTGCACCTTTGAACTCTTTGAACTTATGTGAAATCTCAGTAGTTAATGTCATAGTAATGGCAGCATAAGCTTTGTCATCCAGTTCTAACCTCTTCATGTCATCTTCATCCCATAAATGTTCTGGTTTCTTGACCAGCTCCCCTTTGTCATTCGTATACATGGGAATATACGGACCATACTGAATAGACCTCCACATCTTAGGTTCCATGTAAATAACATGATTCTCAAACCGGTATGCCCAATCTGCATAATCGTCTTCATTGAGAAGTCTCGGTGGCTTGTTTCCAGTACCAATTTCAGTATCAAGATGAAGAGAAGCAGTAAGATGCTTTAGATTCAGTGTTGTTGAAGACATGTTGATCAGAAAGTCAAAAATCAGATTTTTCATGCGAGAGAAGCTATCGTGCGAAAACCTTTTTCGCGCGACACAATTTTTCATGCGAGAATTATGATTCGTGCGAAATTCCAATTTACTTTTCAAGCGAAATTGCGTAAAAAGTGAAATAACTGCCTGTGTGAAAACTGATTATTTCGCACACGAAAACTCCCAGTTTCGTGCACAATCAATTCTCCAACTGTTTGTTCAAGCAAAAGTCACCTCCAATTCACTGAATAGGTTTGATTAAACTCATTTTAGTCCGATTTTAATAAATTTAGTTCAATTTTAAGCTTAATTATGATTAAAATTCAACTAAAGTCCATTAAATCAGTCCAAATCAGTCCAAAACTGCAAAATTTGAGCAGCATAACATCACCATAGATGAATCTCAAGTAATTAATGATGAATAGCTCCAGAAATGAGTAGAAATCAATCCAAATCTTCTTCAAATCGTGGTTCTAGAGCCTAATGCTCTGATACCAATTGTAAAATCGTGAAATCTCCCAAGAAACAGTCAAACCACGATCTCAATCATATGAATGCGGAATGTAAACATGATTGGATTGAAATAAGAATTGAATTGATCACAAATGCTTCTTCTACTGAATAAACACAACCTGTTAAAGGTCTTGTGCGAAATCGCACAGTACAGAAGTGAATAATGAAAAAAAAGCTTTGTTACAAAACGAAAACTAAGCTATTTATACTAAACAAAGAGTTCTCGCGTGACTTGCTTTTCGCGCGGCTAAGCCTTTCGCGTGGGTCCAGTCCTTCGCGTGGAGTCAGTTGTCGCGTGGAAGCTTCATCTCATGTGAGTCTGGCTTTCGCACAACCTGTCTTCAGAATTCGTTATCATTAAGTCTTTAAATGTTTTGCCGAGCCTTGATTAGTCTTCTACACTGGCCACAACACCTAATGTATGCAACAATGGTTCTATACAAATGGTCAATCACAGTGTCAAGCTTTACCCTCTTCATGGCACACAACCACGATTACTGAGGTCGAATGACAAGGATCCAATTTCGAGTCTGTTGCAACAATAAGGTCGCTCACCTCCTACATTTGCTTGCAAGCCTTTCTTACTTTCATTCATTCAATAATGCATGCATTCATTCATCATGTTCCTCTTTCTTATCTTCCACTTTACGTTACATATTACTTTCGTTTTATTCATCAATCATAACACGTAAAGCCACGGGAAGGATAAACATACATCATAATAAGGAACAACAACATACACAGTAGCATCATCATACAGGGCATCATCATACATACATAACATACATCATGAATAAACATGCAACATCATCATGCCTAACATACCCTCTAAGATCCCAGCAATCATCTTACTTGAACTAATGGGAACTTCCATGTCAAAACTTACATCTGCACTTTCCCCCGAAAGTCAGAAATTAAACTACGCTTTTCCTCGGGTACACCATCCCTATTTGGGCGTATGGGCACCCTTCAGTCGCATGGCTTCCCGTGCGACTGAACCCCATGTGAATGAACACCAGGCGATTGAGCCTCGTGCGAAAGGACATCCATGCGAATGAGCACTTATGCGAATGAGCACTTATGCGAATGGGCCCTCAGTCGCATGACTCCCCATGAGATTAGCCCCCCAATCAAGCGCATGAAACTCAATCATGCGAATGAACCTCAATCGCACCCCATTTGGTCGTACGGCCTCCAGTCAGTCGTCTAGCCCTAGCTGATGCAGAATGCAGTTCATCCTGAACCCAATCTGCCATTTTTGACCTCCAAGCTCATCCAAACTCATTCTAAGCCAAATCAACCATCCTAGACCTTAGGAATGCATACCACAACACCATTCATGCACACACAAGCCCGGAAACAAACTCCAAATACACAACGCGCAAACACATACAAATGGGTCAAACACACACACACATAAAATGGGTTTCAGATGTGTTCCAGCCACAAAACAATTCAAAAACGTGTAAAAGAGGGGTCCTAGAACTCAGACAAACTACACCAAGAAGAAGAACTTCGTTTAGACCCGCTACACAACGATTTCCAAGCCCAAACCCACTCGAACCAAGCCATTTTCTCTCTTTTCTCCCTTTCTTCTCCTCCTCTCTTTTCTTTGCTAAAAATATGGGTGTGGGGAGAGGGTAAGGGCTGCCCTCTCCCTTCAAATATCTCCACTTACCCAACTTTCTCACGTTGGCGAGTTTGGTCCCCCGACTTGGGACTTTATTTCTTTTTCTTCTTTCGTCGGCTTCAAAGAAAATACCCGGGCGTTACAAGTCCACCCCCTTATATAGGTTTCGTCCTCGAAACCTGTTATTCCTCAAGCAAACATGGGTAATGATGTCCCATTTCTTCCTCAGTCTCCCACGTTGACTCGGATCCCTTCCTGTGCTTTCACTGTACACGCACAAGATGAACCACTTTATTCCTCAGCCTCTTCTCTTTTCGATCGATGATTGCCACTAGTTGCTCCATATAATTAAGCCGTTCGTCTACTTCGATATCCTCCAGTGGAACAATCATAGCTTCATCTGCCAACATTTCCTTAGATGAGATACGTGGAATGTCGGGTGAATTCCACTTAACTCATCTGGTAACTCCAATCTGTAGGCGACCTCTCCTACTCGAGCAATGATTCAAAAAGGGCCTATGTATCTTGGGCTCAACTTGCCCCGCTTTCAGAAACAAATGATACCCTTCCAAGGTGAGACCTTCAACATAACCCGGTCACCCACCTGGAACTCAATCAGTCTGCGTCGTTTATCAGCATAAAACTTCTGTCTATCTTTGGCTGCCTTCATGAAGGCTTTGATCCTTTCAAGGTTTTCAGTCGTAGCCTCGATCACCTCGATGCTCCCTAACTCTTTATGACCAATATCACCCTAACAAACGGGTGTTCTGTATCTCCTACCATATAGCATCTCATAAGGTGGCATACCAATGCTGGCATGATAGCTGTTGTTGTATGAGAATTCAGCTAATGGTAAATGGTCATCTCAACTTCCCCTAAAATCAATCACACATGCCCGGAGCATGTCCTCCAATGTATGAATGGTCCTTTCTGACTGACCATCAGTCTGGGGATGATAAGCCGTGCTAATATGTAACCTCGTCCCCATAGCGTCGTGGAATTTCTTCCAGAATTTGGATGTAAACTGGGTGTCACGATCAGACACAATAGACACCGGCACACCATGACGAGTTACAATTTCCTTGATGAACAGATCAGCCAACCACTCAGATGAATATGTCTCGTGAATCGGTAGGAAGTGAGCACTATTCGTCAGACGATCAACAATCACCCATATAGCATCATACCCTTTCAGAGTACGCGGCAGCTTCGTAATGAATTCCATGGTGATGTGCTCCCACTTCCGTTCCCGTACATCCAAAGGTTGGATCTTCCCATACGGCTTTTGATGTTCGGCCTTTACTTGCAAGCAAGTAAGGCACTTACTCACATACTCCACTACGTCATGCTTCATACCCGGTCACCAATAATCTTTCTTCATGTCTTGGTACATCTTTGTAGCACCGGGATGAATAGTATATCGAGTCTTATGAGCTTCATCCATAATCTTCACCCGTAGATCCCCAAGACGAGGAATCCACATTCGTCTAAACTGGGTTCTAACACCAAATGTGTTTTCACCCAACTCCGCGACCAGACCTCTCATTCTTTCAGAGTTAAGATGATCTTCTTTTAATGCCTCATCCTGAAACTCCTTGACTTGCTTCATCACATCAGAGGTCATAATTAGCTGGTATGCCTTCACCCGAATCGGCTTGGGTCTTTCCTTTCGGCTAAGGGCATCCGCCACCACGTTGGCTTTGCCCGGATGGTAATGGATCTCACAATCATAATATTTTATGAGCTCCAACCATCTCCTCTGCCTCATGTTCAAGTCTTTCTGCTCGAAGAAATACTTCAAGATCTTGTGGTCAGTGAAAATGGTGCACTTCATCCCGTAGAGATAGTGCCTCCAAATCTTTAGTGCAAAGACCACAGCTGCTAGCTCCAAGTCATAAGTAGGATAGTTAACCTCATGAACCTTCAATTGTCAGGATGCGTAGGCTATAACTTTTCCTCTCTACATTAACACACACCCTAACCACGAGTAGGAAGCTTCAGAATAAACCACCAGATCCTCACTTCCATCGGGTAATGACAATACAGGATCTTGAGTCAACCTCGCCTTCAATTCCTCAAATGCCTTCTCCTGAGCTTGACCCCACATAAACTTTACGTCTTTTCGGGGCAACTTGGTTAGTGGAGAAGCGATCTTAGAGAAGTCTTGTATAAACCTTCGGTAGTGGCCCGCCAAACCCAAGAAACAACGAATCTTGGATGGCGTCTTTGGAGTCCATTGCATCACCGCTTCCACCTTTTCTGGATCCACCATAATCCCCTCCGGATTCACCACGTGACCCCATAATTGAACCTCGCGCAACCAAAACGCGCATTTGGAAAACTTGGCATACAACTTCTCCCTTCTCAACATCTCCAACATCTCTCGAATATGACCGGCATGCTCTATCTCACTCTTCATATAAATCAGGATATCATTAATAAACACAATCACTGACTTATCCAGCATCTGCCGACACACTTGGTTCATCAAGTCCATAAAAGGAGTTGGCGCATTGGATAAGCCAAATGACATAACGAGAAACTCGTTGTGACCATAATGCGTGCGAAAAGCTGTTTTAGGAATATTCTGCTCTTTCACCTTTAGCTGATGGTAGTCAAATCAAAGATCTATCTTTGAAAACCAACTGGCACGCTAAAGCTGATCAAACAAATCATCAATCCTTGGTAACGGGTACTGATTCTTCACCGTCAACTTGTTCAGCTCACAGTAGTCTATACACATCCTCATACTACCGCCTTTCTTCTTTACGAATAAGACCGGAGCACCCCAAGGAGAGATACTCGGTCTAATAAACCCCTTATCAAGCGGTTCTTGCAATTGCTCCATCAACTCATTCATCTCAGTCGGAGCAAACCGATACGGTGCTTTGGTAACAGGTTGGGCACCTAGTATTAGATCAATCTGAAACTCGATCTCTCGGTCAGGTGGCACTCCTATTAAGTCTTCTGGGAACACGTCTGGAAAGTCACACATGACCGGAATATCGGATAGTTATGGTGTTGGCGTATCCACATCCTTTACATAGGCAAAGTAGGCACTACATCCACGCCTCATGCACTTTCCCGCCACCGTAATTGAGATTACTTTCGGGATCATCGTGACTCGATCCCCATAAATAGTTACCGAACCCCCGTCAGGCGCTGTCAAACGAATCAACTTCTTGCAACACACAATGTTCGCCTTGAAGTCCGCCAACCAATCCATCCCAAGAACCAAGTCAAAACCACCTAAGGTCATCACAAATGGTCTAACTAGAAATTTATGACCCTCTAATTCCACATCACAACCCTCTATCATCTCAGAAATCCTGGTAGACTTACCTATGGCAGTTTCTACATCAAAGGGCGTATCAACACGTCTACTACTAACCGGCAGCTTAGTACAGAAAGCAGCAGAAATAAAACTTTTACTAGCACCTGAATCGAACATCACAGAAGCTAAAGTATGGTTCACTAGAAACATATCGAAAACAACATCAGGGTCCATCCTAGCTTCCTCTTGTGTTATAGTGAATGCCCTGGCACTCACCCTCGGTTCTTCACTCCCCGACTTCTTCACTCCGGAACCCTCAGCCCTAGGCTTTTTACAATCCTTACTTACGTGGCCCTCCACGCCACAGTTAAAGCACCGGATCGTACGACAGTCCCTAGCTATATGCCCTGTCTTCCCACATCTGAAGCACACGTTCGACCCCAACCTACATTCCCCACTATGCTCTCTCCCACACCTACCGCACTTCTTCATACCCGCACCCGATGTGACCACTCGGCGGTCATCCACCCGTGCCTTCTTGTTACCCGTCGAGGTATCACCCCGACCAAAACTCTTCCCACTCCAGTTTTGATCACTACCACCCTTCCTACTACCTTCACCCACTACCACTACAGCCCTCTCATCATATAACCTCCCTGCCAAGTCCACCGCCGACCTAAACGTGCTCGGTCGGGCAGCGATTATGTGCCTGTGAATATCCGCTGGCAAACCCTGAATGTATCTCTTAATCTACTGTGACAGAGGCGTCACATGATCTGGCACCAGACGTGCCATCTCGTTGAACTTCGTGGTATACTGCTGATGTGTCATGGTTCCCGCCTCCAGCTGCAGGCACTCCCTCTCAACCTTATTAATCTCCTAATGAGGACAGAACTCCTCAATAACTAACTTCTTCAGCTCTGACCATCTCATTCTCCTAATCGCCCGACTACCCTCGGCCTGGACTATATTGTCCCACCAACACAAAGCCGAGTCCACAAACAAGTGGGCAGCAAATTTCACCTTCTGGTCTTCTCGGCACTCGCTGATATTCAGAACAGCTTCCATTTCCCTCACCCATCGGCGAGTAGCATCAGCAGTGCCATTTCCATCAAAGGTAGGGTGCTTCCACCTTTGAAATGCCCCGTAGTTACAACCTCATGCCGGCTCCTACACAGACTCTTCCTCCTCCTCCTTGTCATCGAAGGGAATCGTCTCAGTCTTCTGTTACTCCCGGCCTCCCGAGGTCCGGTTTCTCCTTTGTCTTTCCCCTTCCCGTACTGCCTTAATCACTCCTGTCACCACAGATGGTAAGATTGTCTGCATGACCTTGCACTTCTTCAACCACCGCCTCTTTCACCGAGGCCCTCAAATTTGCACTCTCATCCCCACCCTCCGGATGAGGGGTCTCGGGTCCTTCTAGAACCACCTTTTCAACTCTAGGCCTGGCTCTTTTGGGCCGCGATGCAGCACCAAGTCCACCACGCGAGGCTTTAGATGATCTACCACCGGCCATCCTCTAACACACACTGAAATATTCAAACACCAACACGGTTATTCAAGGGAATAGCTCAGTTTATATCAAGTACACTAAGTCCCTAATTACAGTGGCCAGTTGTGATTAGCCACTTACTTTACTCTTCGTACCCTAAGCATTACCTGTCTTGACTACATAAGTATCTAAATCTACCAGCAACACATAAACCACATAACATGCGCATATAATACCGGTTAACATTACGAAAATACCTGATGGCATGCAGCTACTCAGACTGGCACCCTTTCCCTTTCCGTCCCATTTTTAGTTTAAGTTAAGGTTTATTTGGAAAATTTACCCATTTCACTTAAACTTCGGCTCTGATACCAATTGTAAGGCCCCTGTTCCCGGGACGCTTACAAATGGTCAATCGTCGCACATAAAACATATATCTATATGTATCTTTACTAAAATCATGCAGCGAAAACTTTTAAATCAAACATTTCTTTTTCTTTAAATGAACACTTTTGCAAAATAATACATCGTTCATTACGAAATATCGCTCGTTCGTATTACAATGCAAAATCGTCAAACAAAAGAACGCCATCCAAAAAGAGCTGAGTAGCCGCCCAGTGCCATCCTCAGCAACATTACCTGCCAACTGGAAACACATCAAAGTCAGCGTTGCTGAGTGAGTTCTAGTTTTATAAATAAAATACTTTCCTTTCGTTAAAACCGTTCTTTACTTTCTTTTAAATCATACAACATTTTCGTACATGCTCACATATCATACGTACACATAGATAATATCATTATTATCTTCATTATTCATTCTTTCAGTCATATTCTTTAACATCCGTTCATTCATCATACTTTCTTGTCATTCTTACTCTTTTATCATTACCACTTTTCTTTCCATCAACCATAAACCTTACCCTTTTGTTTCGTGGTACTGGACTTAGGCCTATCATAGACCTTCTATAACGGTGCACCGCACCTCTGGCCACAGTAACTAAGGTAAAGTTTAGGTGTACCATTGCCCTATGCAATACCCTTCTGTTCCTAGTACTGGGCCTAGGCCTATCATAGACCTTCTATAACGGTGCACCACAGCTCTGGCCACAACACCTAAGGTATGCAATAATGGTTCTATTCAACTGGTCAATCAAAGTGTCAAGCTTTACCCTCTTCATGGGACACAACCACGATTACTGAGGTCGAATGACAAGGATCCCATTTCGAGTCTGCTGCAACAACAAGGTCGCTCACCTCCTACATTTGCTTGCAAGCCTTTTTACTTTCATTAATTCATTAATGCATGCATTCATTCATCATGTTCCTCTTTCATTATCTTACACTTTACGTTACATATTACTTTCGTTTTATTCATCAATCATAACACATAAAGCCACGGGAAGGATAAACATACATCATAATAAGGAACATCAACATACACAGTAGCATCATCATACAGAGCATCATCATACATACATAACATACATTATGCATAAACATGCAACATCATCATGCCTAACATACCCTCTAAGATCCCAACAATCATCTTACTTCAACTTACGGAAACTTCCACGTCAAAACTTACATCTGCACTTTCCCCCAAAGTCAGAAATTAAACTACACTTTTCCTCGAGTACACCAGCCCTATTTGGGCGTATGGGCACCGTTCAGTCGCATGGCCTACCATGCGATTGAACCCCATACGAATGAATACCAGGTGATTTAGCCTCGTGCGAAAGGACATCCATGCAACTGAACACTATGCGAATGGACCTCATGCGGTTGAACACTATGTGAATGGACCACCTGTGGTTGAACACTATGCAAATGAACACTTATGCGAATGGGCCCTCAGTCGCAAAACTCCCTTTGCAATTGGCCCCCCAATCGTGGGAATAAAGCTCAATCATGTGAATGAACCTCAATCGTACCCGATTCAGCCGTATGGCCTCGAGTCGGTCGCCTAGCCCTAGCTGATGCAGAATGCAGTTCATCCCGAACCCAATCTGCCATTTTCGACCTCTAAGCTCATCCAAACTCATTCTAAGCCAAATCAACCATCCTAGACCTTAGGAATGCATACCACAACACCATTCACGCACACATAAGCCCGGAAACAAACTCCAAACGCACCACACGTAAACACATACAAATGGGTCAAACACACACACACACACACATAAAACGGGTTTTAGATGTGTTCCAGCCCCAAAACCATTCAAAAACATGTAAAAGAGTGGTCCTAGAACTCACACAAACTACACTAAGAAGAAGAGCTTCGTTTAGACCCGCTACACAACGATTTCCAAGCCCGAACCCACTCGAACCAAGCCTTTTTCTCTCTTTTCTCCCTTTCTTCTGCTCCTTTCTTTTCTTTGCTGAAAATGTGGGTGTGGGGAGAGGGAAGGGCTACCCTCTCCCTTCAAATATCTCCACTTACCCAACTTTCTTATGTTGGCGAGTTTGGTCCCCCGACTTGGGAGTTTATTTCTTTTTCTTCTTTCATCGGCTTCAAAAAGAATACCCAGGCGTTACAAGAGAGAAATTTATATAAGTGTTTAAATTACTACAATACCTTTTTGAAAGGTAAATTAATGTGTAAATCTCTAGAAGAATTACAAGTGTCAAAAACATGGGTTAAGCAAATGACAAGTGACAAAAAAAATCTTACTTTATTAGATGCTATAGATTAAAAGGATAAATACAACATTTTAATCATATATTACAAGTGTTTTATGCAATAGTTCTATTTTTGCCTCCATTTAATTAACTTTACTTATTATATTATTTAATACACATTGTTAATAATTATTTAATAATATGATATTATTTAAATAACGTTATTAAATTTTATTTTATTTATGTAAGGCCCCGTTCTCGGGACGCTTACAGCTGGTCATTCATTGCACTTAAAACACAAAATTACATTAACTTTAATAAACATTACAGCGGAATCGATTAAAAAGACATCTCATTTCATCATAAAAGCTTTTGCAAAATAATACATCGTTAATCAATTACAAAATATATTTTGTTGCATTACATCACAAAAGCATTATATAAATGGATGCCATCCAAAAAAGCAGAGTAGCCGCCCCGTGCCATCCTCAGCAACGTTACCTGCCAACTGGAAACACATAAAAAGTCATTGTTTCTGAGTGAGTTCTAGTTTTATAATAAAACAAACTTTTATTTCGTTAGAACCGTTCTTTACTTACATGTGATCACACATCATACATACACATAGATAATATTATTATTATCTTCATCATTCGTTCGTTAACTTTTGTTCATTTAACGTACATTGTTAACATTCACATTCGTTACTTTCGTTCACATTCATTCATAAATTCTTACTTTCTTTCGTACGTTCCTTACATTCATTCGTACATTCATTACATTCATTCGTACGTTCATTACATTCGATGACATGTACAATACCTCGAACATTGTGCACGAAGCTGGTTACTAGGCCTGAGGTCTTTTATAGACCTCGAAAATTGTGCACGAAGCTGACTCCAGTACCTAGGGCAAGTACATTCACCACTTATCTTTTTCTTTTTCATTCCGGATCAATGCCATGTGCTATAGCCTGAACATTGTGCACGAAGCTGGTTACTGGGCCTGATGTCTTTCATGGCCTCGAACATTATGCGCGAAGCTGACTCCAGTACCTAGGGCAAGTGCCAAGGATCCCATACATATGGTCAATCACAAGGATTGGACCCTCGAGTGCATCCTTCTGGGGTAGCTAACCCGCACATAGTTGAGCTAACACCCTTCATTGGGTGTGAACCTCATACATTTGCTTACAAGCCTTTCTTACATTCATTCTTTCATTCCTTAATGCATGCAATCATTCATTATGTTCCTCTTTCATTATCTTCCACTTTACGTTATATAATACTTTCATTTCATTCATTAACATAACACGTAAAGCCACGGGAAAGATAAACATAAATCAATAAGGAACATCAACATACGCAGTCATCATCATACAGGGCAACATCATACATATATAAATACGTCATGCATAAACATGCAATATCATCATCATCATGCCCAACATAAATTCTAAGACCTCAGCGGTCATCTTACATGTACTTATGGGAGCTTCCACATCAAAACTTACATCTGCACTTTCCCCCGAAAGTCAGAAATTAATCTATGCTTTCCTCGGGTACAACAACCCTATTTAGGCGTATGGACACCCTTCTGTCACATGGCCTCCATGTGACTGAACATCATGCGAATGGACCTATGCGGATGGACACCAATACGGATGAACACCCAATCGTGCGAATGGACCTCTTGCGGTTGAACACTATGCGAATGGACCTTATACGAATGGACCTTATGCGGATGAACTTAATGCGAATGAGCACTTATGCGAATGGACCCTCAGTCACATGACTCCCCATGTGACTGGCCCTCTAGTCGTGCGACTGAACCTCAGTCGTGCGAATGGACTCCAATCTCACTTCAATCGGCCGAATGGCATCCAGTCGGTCGCCTAGCCCTAACTGATGCAGAATGCAGTTCATCCCGAACCCAATCTGCCATTTTCGATCTCCAAGCTCATCCAAACCCATTCTAAGCCTAAATCAACCATTCTAAACCTTAGGAATGCATACTACAACACTATTCAAGCATGCACAAGCTCGGAAACAAACTCCAAACGCATCACACACAATCACACCCAAATGGGTCAAACACACACACATATAAAAACAGGTTTACTATGTGTTCCAGCCCCAAATCAGTTGAAAACAAGTAAAATAGGGGTCCTAGAACTCACACAAACTACACCAAGAAGAAGAGCTTCGTTTACACCGCTAGGCGACGATCTTCGCGCTCGAATCTACCCAACCAACCTTTTTTTCACTCTTTTCTTTCATTTTTCTCTTTTCTTTCTCTTTTTGCTAAGTTTTCACAAGTGTGGGGAGGGTGTGGCTGCCCTCCCCCTCTTAATCCCCCACTTTTACAAATTTTCTCCCGTTTTGGCCAGTTTGATCCCCCGATTTTGGTTTTTATTTCTTTTTCTCCTTTCGTCGGCTTCAAAGAAAATATCCGTGTGTTACAATTTATAATAATATAAATTGATATTTAAATTTATATTTACTAATTATATTTTTATAACTAAATACTATTTTAAATAAGTATTATTTTATTTAAATATTTAAATGTATAACTTATATATATCTTCATCTTTATAATAACTATAATACTACTATTTTTCTACGAGCATATTGTGAGTTTAATAATTCTAATATTTATATATATCTTTTATAATAAAAATAAATGGATGATAGAATGATAAGTTTACATATGAATTTAGACGCTCATATGAAAAGTAATGCTTAAATTTCAAAAACTTAACTATTTTATTCCATTTATATCCTTATAATAAAATATAACATATGATACTTATAATGCAAATGCTAAATCATATACACGTGACCAAATAAAACTGCCATTTACTTTCAATGTCGTTCATTCATTATGATTGAGCACTAATTCTTCTTCCCCTTTCCCTTATCGGTTGTTAACAACTCGATAACAATCAAGATGATGATTTATTGTTAACAATTTCTCCAATAACTTTCTCTTGTGTATGCAAATCACCATCGAAAGCTGCTTCCAATAATCATAAAACTCTTACCTAAATAAAAATAGAAACCCCTCCCCTAAAATCTAGGTAATATGTGATTCCGATCACAAAAACCACCCATGTTTTTTTTTATCTTATTGGGATATTATAGTTGTCTTAATGATTTTTTTAATATACGTATGTGTTTTCTTTCATTCAATTGTTTTAATAATTATATTTTAATTTTTTAGTTTACGTCATAACGCACCGAACCGATACTGACTAAAATCGAATTCCTAAAAAATCGCGCAACAGCCGTATCACCATAACGCACGTGCATTTCCGCTAGTAATAATAATATCTACTAATACTTAAAATAATAATAATGATAATAATATTTACAATATCAGTATTTATAATATTATCATTAGTGTGACATCTAAAACACGGATTTACCATAACATAACATGTATATTCATTTCATAACAATGATTGGCACCAATAAACAATAAAAATAAGTTTTCCATGAACATACAAAGTTATATTTTCATAACAGATAATGTCTGAACTTTTACCTAACTTAGTTAATCATAACTTAGTTCTTAATAAAATTGAGTGCTTCTGTTCTCTTCAATATACTTCAGTGACTTATCTTTCAAACCCCAGTGACTTATCTTTCAAACCCAGTGACTTATCTTTCAAACCAATGACCTCATCTCAAAATAATAAGTTTGAACTTCCAAACAGTCAACACAAAAGAGTGCGTAGCATATTCATATTTTATGGGACTTAATTTTTTGTCTTTCATTTGATATACATAAATCATTAATTAAGACCCCAAAGTTGGTGTGTAATTTATTAACACAACTAAGTTTGCTTTGTAAATATATAATGTCCAAATAAGTTAGTGTGGTTCCTTTAAACATTGTCAAAAGATGACCTAATATTTTGAGAGATTTACATCTGTGCACTATAATGTTACTTTACTATTAAATGTTGTTGTATGACACTCATAATGACATGTGAACTATTAGAAAACGAATATAACATCAACAAAGTGACATTAATACAAAATTATCATCAATGGTTAGTTCATTGGGCGTATAATGTGTAGACATAATTCGTAATTTGAATCCTTATTGTGTTTTACAATTGTAGGATTTGAGTAGGATCATTGGTTGACAATTGGCTTGTGCTTATGGGTTAGTTCACTCATCATCATAGGGTGAGTTTCGTGTCCTTTTCTTCCTTAACTACTTCGGGAGGAACCATATTCTACTATTATTTTATGCAAAATGTATTATTATTATTACATACATATTATTTTTATTAGTGGTATTTTGTGAGTTTTTGTGAATCCATTTTTCTACTTTAACTACTTCAAGGGGGAAGCATGCTATACTATTATTTTTTAAAAAACATATTATTTTTCAAACATATCATATTTATTAGTGATCAATTGCATGAGCTTCAGTGCCTTTTTTTCATGTTTTACTTAGTGGAAAAGAATGCTCAAATGTTTTCGTTGTTCTAACATTTTTAGATTAATGTGTAGTATACGAGTTGTGAGTATAAATTTATGTATGTACATGAGCGTCTATGTGGTTCTTTATTTTCATAACTATTTGACTCGGAGTTCTAAGTCTATGGAGAGGTAATGCTAGTACTAGTGGGTTGTCACTCTGACCCTTGTATGTTTGGTATGTTAGCTTTAAGTAACTTTAGGCAAGAAGCGACTCTTGGGTGAATATGTCACACCCTCAAAATCCACTAACGGGGTTTTACCATCAGGCTTGTGACACACCAGAATTTCAGATAGCACCAGTTACACATGAATCAATAATTATAAAACATCTTATTAAGAAATCATACTTTGAAATCAACCATAAATGTTTTAAACTTACGAAACCGTTTCAAAAACAGTAAGTCAACAATCAATAAGTCAACATGTTTTTAAACCATAAAGCAATTAATGTTTAACAAAATAAGCTGATTGAATGATAATGTATGCCGTGAATGCATCCCTAGCTGAGTCCTTAACTTTGTGCATTCCCATGACCTGAGAAAACATGCTAAAATGTGTCAAAAAGTGTTTCATATGATTTAGTATATAAAGCATATCGATAGGTAGCTAGCCTATAAACAAGTTACTTAGCGGTTGAAATCAAAGCTGACTGTGTGTTTTATGCCTTTCCACCATGTCTATCACAGACGTGGCAACTGATAGGTCAATTACAAGCCCTTAGACCTCCAATCAAGCTAGAGAGACTAGCCCGGACGTGGTTTGTCAAACCCAGTTTTACTACTCAGAATTACCTCGCTAATTCAATTACTAACGGTTTAATACTATAAGGACTTTCAAATGTGTAACATAACAGGCGATATCAATAATACTGACAACCATAACAATAAATAGTGTTTGCATGTCTTCTCCCTTGAAAAGAAAAGAATATAAAATAGAGCCCTGAAAACTCACCTTATTTGCACAACAGTTCAATAAGGCAAGTAGACTATTATGCTTACACCCTTTACAAAATATTTTTTCTTTTTTAGTTAAAATAATTTCTTTTAGATAATCACAATTTTAGGGGGAAATTTTTGAAAAATACTTAAAAATAGTGTTTGTTTTTGGGGAAGTAATTTTTACCTTTATGGGTTAGAGAAAATATAAATTTTCAAGTGCATATAGGAAATGATAGTACATTTCTTGATTTTGTATTGTTACATACAAAGGCATACAAGACACTAACTTGGATTATGGATGATATGTTGATAGGCTTGACGAACAAGGATGAAAAACACTATGTTCTGTGATACACTGAAAATAAATCATCTATGACTGAAGTTGGTAACTCATCAAGGTTTTGTGAATACATTGACTCCACGCTAAAACATACTGAGAGTTATCATCTTATTATACTCAAGCCAGTTGCTTTCTGACTCAGCATACATAATATATATATATATATATATATATATATATATATGTATATATATGTATATATATATGTATGTATGTATGTACATATATATATATATATGAGAAAAAGTATACGATAAACAAGGTTCTCAAAGGAAAATCAAAATACAAAAGAGAAAAGTAAACAAAATGAGCAAAAGATATCAAAAAGGCCATATATAATAAAAGATACCAATGAGTACATTAACAAAAGATATGTGATAGATATACATACTATATGTTAATATTTCATCTTTGAGAATATGTTATGACACAGGATGCAAAATCAAAAGATGGGGCATGTAAGTCTGACTTGGCATGTAAGTCCTAAACGTCTTGCGAGGGCAAAACATAAGTCTGAATGGTTGTTCATTACAACTTGTTAATATTCTGTGTTCATAAACGTTTCTCGTGCTAGTTATGCTCAAATAGATATTATCTAAGGCAATAACGAAATTCTGAGAAAGCTGATCAGAAGTAAAAGGTTTGAGTTAAATTAGAGTGACTTAAAATCTCGATAGTGTCTTGAAGCTAGATAAGAGTTTTGTAGAAGTTTTGATTGTGGGATACAATATAACCAGTAGTATTTATTATAAAATCACGGCTTATATGTGTCTAAGTACACTTGAAGTCTAAGTTTAAAAGGATACAATATATTGACAATCAACATAACTAGTAGTATTTATTATAAATGTTGGACGATGTTAATGATCAATTATCAAGAAATATGATCCTATACATGAAAATTTACAAGAAAAATATTTAAGTAATTATAATAGTTAGTATTATTTTGTTTTGTTTTTTTTGTTTAGTAAAAGATAGTATTTTGGTGTGTGTAATAGTGTTTGTCAATGTTTCATAAAATTTGCAAAATTAAGGGTGTATATATAAAAGTAAATACTTAGTTAAACATAATCATTTTCATAACAATTCAACAAATCTCAATAAGATGTTTTAAATTAAAAAATCAAAAAGATAGAAAAATAAAAGAAAACAAACTTTTCGCGCGAGAACTTCAATTCATGCGAAAATTTTAGAAAGCGAGAATTCAAACTTCTTGCGCGAGAAGTCTGTGTACTTTAAATGGTACAGTTCATGCAAAAACCTTAAGTATTTGCATATTCATTCTGAAATTTTTCTATTACAAAGTGTCGAACCTTTGTCCAATTTGTTATTTGTGTTTATTGTGGTCGCATAGTGATATCTAAGTACTTGTTAAGGTATATTGACGTTTATGACTTAGATTTAAGTGATTTTAAAACTTGACTGAAATCTAAATGACAAAAAAACACAAAAATTGAACAAATTAAACACAATAAACCTTAATAAACATTAATAAAGACTAAATCGACCCCTATGAAACATAAATCGTTGGTTAAAACTATTTAGGTCGACATATTGAGAAATTTGGAATTGAACAGTTTTCATGCGAAAAGTTCAAAGTTTTTAAACAAGTGCGAAAACTTTCAAAAGTTTTCGCATATATTGAACTTCTCGCGCGACAAGTTGACTTTTGGTCAAAGTCAGTTTCAAGCGAAAACCAAAACCTTTTACGTGAGAAGTTTATTTTCTAAGGTTACATACTGTTCTGATTTTCATTATACTTATTATTTTATTTCATTATTTCAGATGGCTAGACCACTTGTTTTTAACAAAAACCATAATGTTGCGGCTTATCTAGGAGATATGCTGGACGACAAGGCTTTGTTTCATTTTCTTTTTAACGGACTGAAGTCATCTAGGAATCATTATGCTATTTCGGCTGACCCGTCTATATACAATGATGTGATTGATCATTTCTTGCAGACGGCTGTGAACGAGATAGACGATGAAGGAGAACCTTGCATTTCTACAACACTTAAATTGAAAAGAGGATTGTTATCACTACCGAGGTGATTAATAGTGTCTTGCTGTTAGAAGATCACCCACATACACCGATCAAGATTGACGATGATGTGGTGAAGGATTGTTTAGTTCATATGGGGTACAACCATCGGTACCCATCACTGGAGAAGAAGTATCTTCCAACATGTTAGGACCGTGTACAACGGAGTACTAACTAATTCAACGTGATACCGAATCAAATAGTGCGGAATTCTATTTCATTGGTGATCCAATCAGGGAGAACGTAATCCGGATCAATACTAACGATTAGAAAATGTTAAGAATTGATTAGCAATGATCAGGAACGCTCTATGAAGTTGGAAGGGACACTCTCTGTGATCTGGGACGGCTAGGGTTGAGAATAATCAAAGTGTTTTGTTTTTCCACGAATTAAGTGGTATTTATAGGTTACAGCTCTCATTCATACGACTGAGTCCAGCGACTGGCTCAATCGTGCGACTGAGTCATACGATTGGTTCATTCGGACGACTGAGTCAGTCTTATGACTCAATCGTACGATTGACTCAATCACTTGGTTCAGTCGTGCGATTGGCCCATTCGCATGGTCCAGTCGTACTACTGAATCAAGATACTTAGTTAAACACATTCTTGAACCTTTAATGGTTCAGAACTATGTCTAACAACTGTAAACCTATATAACATTGTCATATATGCGTGTAACAATAAATAATATAAATAGATATAACATTAAACAACCAACAACCATATATAGAAGAGATTCTCATTATATTGATTAAACATTACATATGTGTTACAAGAAGAAGTTCTATTACATTTAAACTCACTAGACTAGAACTGGGGACATGTGTACCAACGAACTCCCCCTTGGACCTAGTTCTATCTAAACTTTGACTTCTTTCTTGAATTCTTCAAATCTCTTCAGTCTCTCCTCTTTAGAAACCCCAACATGGATATTAAGTGCAAAGCATAGACGTATGATATGCTAAAACTGTAGTGCTTGCACTATATCCTGTGTGTCAAAAAACAGTGGGAACTTGTACAGCGTATAAACATCTGACGCTGATAAGTTGATAAGCCACATGCGGTCAAACACCCTTATTGTGTCCATTATGCCTTCCCTTTCCAAAATGATGACGGCCTCTCCCGAGCGCCAGTCATAGTACCACCACTTAAAGTGTAGGGTAAAGTCCTGTGGCATCTCCCTCAGTGGAATTCGGGACATTGTGCATGGAGGTCGCCACTTCAGAACTATCTTCGGTTGACCAGTAATGACCAGTGATGGGACTCACCTCAGACCTTCTGAGGTACCTTGTAGCCTGCTGAGGATTGAAGTTTACCCATCTAGTCATGTACTCCCTTTTCAGGGCAGCCACAAACTAGCCAGACATCTTCTTAGGATCAGCATATAGAAGCTTTAGTCGGGCCAACTGGTTGAGCTCAAAACCAGGGAGAGTCTTCAGATCATAAGGGAATCTGAAGTACTCGATTCCCCTCTCCCTTTTCACTGCATACACGCCAAGGTCATCAAAAAGAGCCCAAGCAATGATCTTCCCTGACTCCTTCATGTTCTTCTTGACTTTATATAGCTTGGTGTAGGTACTCTGAGTTGCTGTAGCACGTTGGGCTCGGACCTCAGAGAAGCAAGCCGCCCATTCAGCTTTTCGAATATCAACATCAGCGTCCGAGGCTTGGGCTTGGCTAGATGAGGCTTCTGCTCCTTTCTCCTTTTCACTGAGTTTACCCAGAATATCACTGTTGAGAGTGTTTACCAAATCTGGAAACACGTTTCCCTCTCGGTCAGTGTATTCTGGGTAGTGCTGATCTGTGATGTCTTCAATTTCGATTTCTTCAACGTCGTTGAGCTCGTCATCATCAGCATCATCAAAAGTTGGAGCATCCTTAATAATTTCGTCTGGATTCAGACGAAATATTTCAGCAAGCTGCTCATCAATAAGGTCGTGAATTATTTCTCCTTCTTCAGGAGTATAACTCACTGACCTTTTGACGATCCCCTGCAGATCAAGAATCATTGTGAGTTGAGACTTGATCTGTTGGAGGGGAGCAACATCATGCTCATCTTGCTGAAATCCCTTATCTGTTTAATATAAACATGTAGAGTAGCAATCATTAGTATAAACTCAAGTTAATTAAACATTAATCATTAAATATTTACAAGAGTTTCATATACATCAAAAGATGAATCAAGTACAAAAGCTTAAGAATAAAACGTCTAATCAGTACTTTTGCCTTGAATCTGCTCGTGAGTTTCTGTAGTAGGTGATGATGGAGGAGCTGCTGTAGATCCATGGTCTTGTCTTCTTTTTGAACATTGTTCCTGACCAGAATCAATAGCATTTGAAGCAGAATCATCATCATCATCATCTTGCCCCTCCTTGGCTTGATCATCGCCACTATCGTCATCATCCTCATCACTCTCATCATCCTTATCATCATTATCATCACCATCATCCCCATCTCCCTCTCTTATCTTAAGATGATCAGCCTGAGACCCTTTCAGCTTGAGCAGAATCTTCTTATTTGCAGACTCCAACTCCTCTATCTTTTGAGTCGACAGGACATTACGTTCCTGGAGTTGGGCAATCTGAGTTGCTTGAGAAGCACTTTGCTCCTCAAGCTGAAGCAGCCTCGTTGTCTTTTCTTCATCAGCAGCTAGCAGCTTTAGCACCATCCTGTTGAGTGCTGCTAGCTGTTCCTCCACTCTAATGGGAGGGAGGGGTGAACCTGTAGTAGCTGATGATGGGCAAGCTCGGTGGCTAGTGGTGGTGGCTATGGAGGTGGTGAATATTGGAGGTGGTGTTTTGATAATAGGTGGTGTGGTGGTGAAGATTGGGGTTTTTCTAGTGGTGGTAGGTGGTGTGGTAGTGATGGGTGGAGGAATGGTAGTGGTAGTAGCGGAGGAGGTAGTGATAAGTGTGATCCTCCTGCGTTTGGGCTTCAGTCCATGAGGCTGAGCCATACATTTTCTCCGTGTCCCCCTTGACACAGAGTCTCCCCCTCGACTGCTGGGAGAGGCTGGGGTGTAAGATGGATCAACTGTAGAGCTCCCAGACTCTCTAGGGCGTCCACCAACCGCCCTTAATCCCCGCTCAGTTGCCACTTCCCGACTTCCCACAGTCCGGGTAAGTGGCTCTTCATCGGACTCCTCCTCCTCCTGCATATGAAAATCAGGGTGTATCGGAGCTAGTTCGGGTTCTCCCTGGCCATCTCCTCCCTGATCAGCATCATGATCATCATCAGAGTCATCGGAGGGCAGAGCAACTTGCTACACATCCGAATCACTGTCCTCGTGGCGCCACTTCCTTTTTGCTGGCGCCACATAATCATCCCGAGCCAGATGCCCAAATAGTCGCCTGACAGGGGGTTTTACCTGCTTCCCCCTATACACCTTCATCCTGCCCAAGGTGGTATCATCTATCACCTCGAGCACTACAGCGTCCTCTTTAATCTTCGGCAGCATAGGGAGCTTCTGGTAAATTATCATCTGCATGATGCGAGGGTACATGCAGAAGCTCTACTTGCCCTTCGCCTCTATGTTCTCCACTAAGTAAGTGAAGATCATCCGCGAGAAGCTGAACGGATGGTTCAGCACCAACGCAACATATGCGCTCTGCATCTACTCCGATAACTCATCAAAGCCTCCTTTCTTTGAAGCAATGCATCTGAGTAGCACGTGGGCTAAGTACTTGAACTGGGGGCATAGGTTACTCTTGTTAAGCATACCTGTGTTGATATCCCCAGCGTACTTTGCCCGTAGAAAACACCCTCAAACTGTCAGTAGGTGTAGTCATGTAGGACAGTCACTGTCATCCCCAAACTCGAGGACTGTCCTGAGATCTTCCTCGGTGATCTCTATGGCCTGACCGAGGATAGAGCTCCTGATAAAGTAGGGCTCCACAAATCTATCTACAGCAGCATCCTCCGAAAATGCCTGCTGTAAGGAGCGATACGGAGTGCAGGGAGTAGATATAGCTCTGAAGATCCTCGATCTCCGTAAGAATGAGATGATGCCCGCAAACTCCGCTGCGTTTCTGGAGGTCAGAACCAGATGAGCGCAAATATTGTGCTTTGTGCTTATGATCCAACGACTTGCCATCTGTTACACAATGTAAATAAACGTTAGTGCATGTTGATGATAGCTAATTTCAGTCAAAGAACTTTAAACTTTGGTTTAATCATGCGACTGAACAAACGACTGAGTTTCAGTCGCACGATTGAACTGTGCGACTGTGATTTAGTCAAACGATTGAGTTCATGCGTACGACTGAGTCATGTGATTGGACTCAGTTGCATGTCTTCTCATACGTGTATATCAATCGTGCGCCTGAACTCATTCGCATGGTTCAGTCGTACGATTGAGTCAATCGTTCATCTTAGTCGTACGATTGAGCCAATCGGACAGTTCAGTCGTACGATTGAGGTTCATCAGCATGACCAGTCGTCCATTCGACTGTTTGTCCATTCAAATTCTTGTTTTGAGCAATACTAAGTGTTAAACATCAAAATTATGCTCATTACACTTAGAACCAACCGATTAAGCCTATTGTAACCTTAATTTGATCAGTAAGTTCAGGTTTTAAGGTCTATTAATCCTATTAAGGTTTCTGGTACTGTTAGGTCATAATTTATGCCCATTTTGATGATTTGACACAGTTTGTTCGATGATTTCTCTTGTGCAGTACCTGTATGATCGAAAGCAAACATCAGAACTATGTAATCAAAGGTTCAGGTGATTTTGGGAAATTTTGGCCGAGGTTCGATTAGGTCGTACGTATAGAGAGGCGATTTGGGTGAATGAGCGACTGAGTCTCAGTCGTACGATTCACCCAATTGTTCAGTTCTAATCGTACGATTGAGGTTCAGTTGAACGACTGTGACAGTCGGTCACCTTCAATCGTGTGTTTGGACTCATTCGCATTGTCCATTCGTATGATTTGACTCATTCATGACGTTAACAGAGAGCGTTATGCACAGTCCAACATTGACACATTACACATATAACTTGAAATATTTTAAACTACGAACAAAATAAAACATCTTTTTGTGATTTTTGTTAGGTCAGGTTAGTGTAGCCTATTAACATTGACATCATATCAAGGACAGACTCATATGAAATCAGATAGGCATAAACAACATTACTTGGAATCTTTTATCTGCATTTAACTTTAAACCCTTGCATGAATTACATATCACAGTTATTCACTTATCTAAGACTTCTAAGATCTAACTGGGAATCATGCTTGACATGATAAGTAACACCCATTGATTTTGAGCATCAGGCAATGTAGCCACGACGATTGTCAGTATACTTGTCCATTTAAATCCATACACAGACTTTTGACACTCATCAATGATTAATTAGATGAATTAGGTCAACAAGTATTTGTGTGTTCCACAGGTATATGGTAATCAATTTTCCTCAGGAGATTTTTGAGCGGTCTTAGGACTTAGAAGATTTGGTTCTAAGAATTTTTCAAAGAGATGCTAAGCCTCAGGTCAGTGCCATCGCACAGCAGAGAGGCGCAAACAGCAATGAATTCTTAGAACGGATAGGTTATGCTAAACCTCAGGTCAGTGCCATCGCACAGCAGAGAGGTGCAATACATATCTTCTTCTTAGAGCAGTATGTTAGAGTATACATTGTTTTCAGTGACATTTGTCATCTTTTGCTCTGTTTTTTAGGTCTTTGCTCACATTTGTGGCATTTGCTAGCTCCTCACCCCTTATTGGAAATTAATCGATTGTGCAGACCAGGGATACCATGAAAACCCACAACTTGTTGAATTATTTAAGTTTAAGCCGAATCACTGATGATGTCTACTTATCTATTGTGTTGAATCTACCGACACATCGTACAATGCACTGGCACCACCCTAGATCTACTTTCTCCGGGTAGTTACAGTATCAACCAAGCGTACTATCATTTTCCCAATATGTTAGACCTAGACTTCTCTGATTTGTAATTTTCTGTGATTTAATTAACCTTGCAAAACATAAAATCCTTTTGGTGTTCCAAGTAATGCGACACCTGTGTACTATCACTTTCCATTTCATTGAGTCACATTTCCAGTATTTCTGTCTTTGCCTTTTCAGCTTAAGTAACCTCCCCCCCCTCTTTTTTCTTTTTTAAGTAAATAATTACTGAACATAACCTAATCTCCCCCTAAAATACTAAAACAGAAAATCTTTTTGTGTTTTTGGATTTTTAATCGACAAGGAAATTAAATGAAATAAAACTAGAAAATTAAGAAATTAAAAAAATAAACATGTGTCGGACTACGCGTCTGTGTCTTCTGAGATAACATCACTTTTCTTTTTAACACCGTTGACCTCTAACAGATATAAAAATCTGGGTTTATCAAAGGCTTTTGTATAGAGGTCAGCGCGTTGAAAATCTCTATTAATTTTTATCACATCGATTAAATTCTTTTCAAAACAGTCACGTATAAAGTGATATTTGGTTCTGATGTGTTTGGTGTTGGGATGTTGAACCGGATTTTTAGTTACGGCAATTGCAGCAGAATTATCAACAAATATAGGAGTAGAAGAGAAATGCAAACCGTAGTCCCGCATTTGCTGTTGTATCCATATGATTTGAGAGCAACAGCTGGCGGCGGCAACATATTCGGCTTCACACGTAGAAAGAGCAACTGAGGTCTGCTTCTTACACTGCCAAGTCACCAATCTCCTCCCAAAAAATTGACATCCTGCTGACGTAGACTTGTAATTCATTTTGCAGCCTCCATAATCCGAATCACTATATGCCGTTAGCTCGAAGTCATCATCATGAGGATACCACAACCCAGTGTTGGAGTACCCTTCAAATAACGGAAAATCCTCTTCACCCCAATCAAGTGATTCACTTTTGGCTTCGCTTGATATCTAGAACATAAACATGTGGCATACATGATATCTGGACGCGAGGCAGTGAGGTACATAAGAGATCCGATCATCTCACGATACATAGTGGCATCCACCAAATCCCCATTCTCATCAAGAGCCACATCATGATTTGTGGCAAGAGGGGTACCGGCAACAGTGACATTTTCCATATCAAACCGACTCAGAATGTCTCCGACATACTTAGTTTGATGCATGAAAATACCGGTTGAGGTTTGATCCACCTGTAATCCTAGGAAGAACTTCATTTCTCCCATGGCACTCATCTCAAACTCTGCCTTTATCACAGATTTGAATTCTTTGCACAACTCTTCATTCTGGAACCGAAGATGATGCCATCCACAAAGATCTGCACCATAAGCAAATCACCATTCTTTTCTTTAATGAACAACGTACAGTCAATCACACCCCTGCGAAAGCCGTGTTTCAACAGATGGGTGGAGAGCTTTTCATACCAAGCTCGAGGAGCCTGATGTAGCCCATACAGAGCCTTGTCTAACTTGTAGACTCTGTCCCGATGATAGGGATCCTCGAATCCCTCAGGTTGACTGATGTATACCTCCTCACGGATTTCCCCATGAAGGAATGCACTCTTCACATCGAACTGATAAACTTTGAACTTCATATACGATGCATAGGCAAGAAATATCCGAATTGCTTCCATTCGTGCCACCGGTGCAAACACTTCATTGTAGTCAACTCCCTCGACTTGTCTGAATCCTTGAACAACCAACCGTGCCTTGTTTCTGATAACAACACCTTGGTCATCCTTCTTGCACTTTAGTACCCATTTGGTACCAATCACTTTTACTCCTTTTGGCCTGTCAACGAGTGTCCATACTCCAAGTTTCTTGAACTGTAGAAGCTCTTCTTGCATCGGTTGACCCAGGCTTCATCTTTGAGGGCGTCACTGACGTACTTAGGCTCGACTTATGAAACAAAACATGAGAAAGCCCCGTTATTTACATATCCCTTGTCCATGATTGCAGCATAATCAGCCGAGTACAGCTGATTTCGTGTCTGCACACCGGATTGAATATCCCCAATGATAGACGAGGGGGGATGATTCACACTAATCCTAGTCACTGGTGTTGTTGGAACAACAACTTCAGAATCCAAGTTTATGACTACTGGTTCAGTATCCGGATTTCCCAATGCCGGTTCGGCAGCTGACGAGCTAACGTCTTGATTTACATTATGCTCACTGTCTGGTTCAGCTGCCTCTTCATCATCTGATGAATCATCACTCTCATCCTGAGCATGCACTGAGGAACCTGAAGCACCATCTGCAGGTGTTGTGTTGCTTGAATCTAGATTTGGTGTATTTAGAACATCGTACATCATCTGAGTACCAATCACATCATCCGAATCAAGCTGAGGAAGATTAAAGGATTTGAAAAAGCCATCATAATCGAAGAATGATAATGGACCTTTTCCAGCAGGGGGGTGGTGTATCTTTGCACATCTACGTTGCACCACACTTCAACCTGACCTGTCGAGTTATTGTAAACTCGTTTGTCTGGTGTGCTGTATCCTAGAAAAATCCCTTGATCAGCTTTTTCATTAAACTTGCCTTCCTGAGACTTCTTCAACTGGGTACATGGAGCTCCAAATGGTTCCAAATACTCCAAGTTAGGTTTTCGCTTCTGAAGTAACTCATAGCAAGTCTTGCCATGCCTTTTGACTACTGATACACGGTTAAGTGTCTAGCAAGCATTTGCAACTGCTTCATTATAGAACTATACTGAAAGCTTAGAATCTGCCAACATTGTCCTTGCAGTCTCGATCAAGCTCCGATTCTTTCGTTCTGCAACTCCATTCATCTGTGGCGTGTATGCTGAGGTGAACTGATGAACAATTCCCTTCTCCTTGCAGAAAGCATCCATCCACTGATTCTTGAACTCTGTGCCATTGTCTGAACGAATCTTCTTAACCTTCAGGTTGTAGAGTGACTCTAGCGTCATGACTAGAACCTTGAATGATTCAAACGTTTCTAACTTAGCTTTCAGAAACATCACCCAAGTAAAGCGTGAGTATTCATCTGTGACTACAAAGCAGTATCAGTCTCCTGCTATACTCTTCGTGCTCATAGGACCAAATAGATCCATGTGCAGTAGTTCCAGGGGCATCTCTATAGAATTGACATGCTTGGTCTTGTGAGATTTCCTGGTCTGCTTTCCCTTCTTGCATGAGACATAAAAATCAGGAAGTTTGAAGTTCTTGACAGTAACTCCATCAACTAAGTTGTTATGAATCAGATGATTCATCTTCCTATGATTAATGTGTCCCATTCTTCTGTGCCATGAGATGGATTCCTTCTCTATTGCTTTGGATAAGAAACACTAAACTGTAGACTCAGAGGAAGAAGCATTAGACATATCCAATACATATAAATCATTGTACCTAGATGCTGACATTAAGACCTGCTCCTCTGGAATCTCCATCTCTTTCTTTAGTATGTAACACTTGCGATTGTCAAACGTCACTTTGAATCCCTTGTCACATATCTGAGACACTGAAAGCAGATTGTTTTCTAATTGTTGTACAAAATTGACTTTGTCGAATCTTACCTTTGCATTACCTACTTCGCCTTGAGCGGTAATGTATCCTCCTTTGTTACCAGCAAAGGAAACGTGCCCCCCTTTGATTTGTTTGACATTGAAAAGGAGAGACTTATTTCCTGTCATGTGCCTGGAAGCTCCGCTATCTACAATCCATGTATTGGTAGTAGCACTGTAGCGGACAACCTGCACATAATTGAAAACAATTAGTTAAGGAGGGGGACCCAAGCCTTAACTGGCTTGGGTTTCCCAGAGGCATCACACATTATGAACTCTACCCACTGTCCTTTGTTAGTTGGTGGGACCTCAACCTTCAGTTTGTCACTGCTATCAGACACATCAGACATTTTAGCTTTCCACATACCATCTTTATGAAAAGATTGTTTATGATAGACAGTGGATTGATTAATAGTTTGAACCTTTGTTTTAGTTTCGAAAACTGGTTTCACCTCAGGCATCACAAACTTGCCAATGACTTGTCTGTGTTGAATGTGGTGTTGAGGAGATGTGTAAGACCTAGCATGTGTTTTAGACATAACAGGGGTCTTAGATCTCTGTTTTGGGAACTGAGTAACTTCTTTGTCCAGTTTAACTTTAACCCTAGGTGTCTGATAGCGGGGACAACTAGAAGATATGTGACCCCGTTTACCACAAGCATAACAGGATCTCCTTTCGAAGGGACTAGAAGATCTCTTATGGGGTGGGGAGTAGACCTTAGGTATGTGATCTTTGGTCTCGGTCTTTTGATGTTCACCTTCCTTGACAAACTTAACTTGTTTAACATTATGATTTATTTGCCTTTGAAGATGAGTGTTATCTTTCTTAACTGGTTTATTTTGAGTGGGTTTGGAAATCTTGGATTGTGTGTTAGTAGACTTAGAACCCAAGCCAAGAGATGCTTGAACATTCTCTTCCACCCTTTTTTCATTTCCAGTTGTGCCTGAAGTTGAGGGTTTCTGATCAGCACCCGAAGAAATAGTCTTAACTACTGTGTCCGGGTCACTGACCAGAGGAGTTGTCACCACATGATCTTTAATTGGATTATTATTGATTGGACATTGTTTAGTGTTCAAAAGAATCTCATGTGGTGGGGGCACAACTTTATAACCCAAACCCTCCCCGTTGTTGCGTTCCTTAACCAAGTTTTTCAAAATATGCGAGGAGCTCGCTAGACTATGAAGTTTTTGTTTTAAAGACTCATTTTCAACTAGTAAAACTTCTTTATCCTTTTTAGTTTCTTCAATGGTCTTTAGATAGAATTTAATATCATTCTCTTGGTTGAAGGCAACAACTTCAGTCTCTTTTAATTGTTTCTTTAAGGCCTCAACCTTTTCCTTGTAACTGCTTTCATTTTGTTTTAAAACTTTGTTAGCCTCTGTGCACAATTTTAAGTCCTTTACTAAGTTATCATTGTGATCTAATAACCTAGAAAATTTTAAGTCAATGCTTTCCCTAAATTTTTCACATTCAACACATGCATGTTTAGCAAACAGTTCATCTTTTGATTCTACCTGTGCAGATGTGGACGTTCCGGCCATGAAAGCATTTTGAGACTGTGGTTGTGCTTCAGATTCAGCATTCAGCTCATTCTCAACAATTTGGTTAACAACAGCTAAAGTCTCTTCCATTTCAGCAGTATCAATCTCAGCTGAGCTCTCCCCCTCACTTGCTGAGTCTTCATTCAAATCTTCAACTGATGCTATGTTGGCTTCACTGTCAGATAAGAATCAGAAGGACCAACCCTGTCCTTCATCACCTTGAGCAACCATATCTTTGGAGTCACTGCTTGTTGGAACTGTCTTTTTTCTCCTTATCTTGTTTGTTGAACGATGAGAATGGATTCCTGTTGCCAGCCTTCTTTGGTTTTACACATTCCCTCTTGAAGTGGCCTTTTTCTCCACAGTTGAAGCAAGTGACTTTGGACTTGTCAAAACCAAATGTAGTATCTTTGGTAGCCACTAAATTCTGTCCCGTCTTTTTCACAAACTTCTTAGCTCGTCACACAGCATTTGCTATAGCCCACATTATGTCCATTCGTTCCAACTCGTTCTCATCCACCTGCTCGTAGTCTTCATCAGCCAGGTCGCAGTTTCCAATCTTCCCGGCCACTAAACCATCATAGGAATGAACTACCGTAGCAAGTAGATCCATGTGTTCCTTTGCAACCTCTACAGTTACCTTTCCTAAATTTTCAGTCATTAACTTCGTTGATTGGGTAACTATAGGACTTTGTAGAACCCCAGATGCACCATGTGACTCACTAGTAGATGATGAGCCTTAATCAGCTGATGGTGATGCATTTGACATAAAAGCAGTTTGCAGAGGAGCACTGGAGGCTTTGGAAGTAGAGGTAGAAGTAGGAGTAACATTATAGAGTGATGGATCTTGAGTGTAAGGTCCTTTCTTCGTTCTATACATGTGTCGGACCTCTTCCTCTCTCAGTTTCAGAATGAAGTCATTAATATCCAAAGTCTCTAAAACTGAGTTATAGCGTAAAGTGGAAATAAAGGAATCCCACTTCTCTGGTAGACCCTCAGCCAAGCTTGCAACTTTATCTTCTTTAGACGTCTTAACCCCATGAGTGTGAAGTTCACTCATCAGATGGTAGAAGCAATCAATGATCTCATCCAAGCTTTCATTCCCAATAGATGAGAAGTTGTAAAACTCTTTCTTCAACGCTTTAGCTTTCAGTGACTTAAGTGTTGAATTGCTATCGTATCTCTTCTCAAGGGCGTCCCATAACTTTTTGCTCTGTTTGTGCTCTGAGTATTGATGGAAGATATCTTTGGGAATCGACTGTGTCAACATTGCATAAGCTTTCTTTTCAGCATTATAGGCAACCTTTTGTGCATCACTTAGTCCACTTAACGTCAACGGTATTCCATCAGCACCAACGGGCATGTTATATCCAGTCTCAATCGAGTTCCACAAATTGGTATCCACACCATTTAGATGAATTTCAAATCTTTGTTTCCACTGAGAAAATTCATCAATAGACAGTAGTTTAGGTGGTTTATTATGGTTTCCAATTTCATTTTCCTGTAACAGAAGCGTCTGAATCCTAGAGTCCTTTCCGGCTGAGAAGGCAAAATTTTCGGAGTCCATTTTGTCTTAGTTTAAACTTGAAGAGTGAACTGTTTGGGCGACTGGAGTGTACGACTAAGAGGCGACTAACACAAACAGTATGCGATTGAACTTAATCGTACGACTGGACAAGCGGTTGTGACACTTGAGCGACTGGATAGACCGACTGACTCAACCGGGCGATTGAACAAGCGACTGAGTTCAATCGTATGATTGAACTAGGCGACTGGACTTCAGTCGTACGATTGAGAGAATCGTGCGACTAAGACTGCTGAAATCGAGGTTTTTCACGAACTTTGACCTAAAACGCAAGTTTTTACACCCTAGACGGCTGTAATTCGAAAAGGATTGAATTTTCAGAACATGCACACATAAAAACTTGATTTTTTGAGCAGAAAGAACGGATCTTTTCGCTAAAAACGTAAACTTTTTCACGAAAAGCGATTGAATCCACGTAGAATCAAGAGCCAAGGCTCTGATACCACTTGTTAGGACTGTGTACAACGGAGTACTAACTGATTCAACGTGATACCGAATCAAATAGCACGGAATTCTATTTGATTGGCGATCCAATCAGGGAGAACGTAATCCGGATCAATACTAACGATTAGAAAATGTTAAGAATTGATTAGCAATGACCAGGAACGCTCTATGAAGTTGGAAGGGACACTCTGTGCGATCTGGGACGGCTAGGGTTGAGAATAATTGAAGTGTTTTGTTTTTCCACGAATTAAGTGGTATTTATAGGTTACAGCTCTCATTCGTACGACTGAGCCCAGCGACTGGATCAGTCGTGCAACTGAGTCATACGATTGGTTCATGCGGACGACTGAGTCAGTCTTATGACTCAATCGTACGATTGACTCAATTACCTGGTTCAGTCATGCGATTGGCCCATTAGCATGGTCCAGTCGTACTACTGAATCAAGATACTTAGTTAAACACATTCTTGAACCTTTAATGGTTCAGAACTATGTCTAACAACTGTAAACCTATATAACATTGTCATATATGCGTCTAACAATAAATAATATAAATAGATATAACATTAAACAACCAACAACCATATATAGAAGAGATTCTCATTATATTGATTAAACATTACATATGTGTTACAAGAAGAAGTTCTATTACATTTAAACTCACTAGACTAGAACTGGGGACATGTGTACCAACACAACATTCTGGAAGCACCTATTTCATGTTGTTATCCACTGTCTTAGCAATCTAAAGGCAGGCATGGATAGTCTTAGTGCTATTTTCGGATCACTGCTGGTTTCTTTAGTTGATAACTTACTTAACAGCATATCTACGGTGATATTCTCCAAGATGTAGAAGAATGTTACAACTACAGTAGGGAAGAAGTTTGTGATGTATCCTTGGTTCATATAGATGGTGGTGAATGTTGCTCATCCTGAGTTAGCATTGTCCGATTCATCCACATATGTTGTGACGGTGGTGAAGAATGATATTTTCACTTACCTTATAGGAGCACAAGGGAACTCTTGGGATGGATCACACTTTGCCAGGCTTGGTGTAAAGCCCCATTCCCGGGGACCTCACAGTTGGTCATTCAGCGCACATAAAATATTTTAAAACGTACATTTATTTTGCAGCGGAATTTAAAACTTTCATTAATAACTAAAAACATGTCATTTCATTAGAACATTCGTTTTCATCTCAAAACGCTCCCAATAGCTTATGCATCCATGCCTGCAACTCCTCATCATCAACAAAATACCTGCCAACTATCATGCATATAAAAGCCAGTGATGCTGAGTGAGTTCTAGTTTTTATAATAAAATACTTTATTTCCTTTAAAAAACTATCTTTACATTCATTCGTGGTCATACAACATACGTACACTCAATCTGTATTCTTCATCCGTTTTGTTCTTTTATTTACTTTCCTATTCATTTATCGTTCATACTTCTCACTGTCCTTTACTTTATTTTCTCTTACTTTCTTTTCGTACTTTACATTCGTAAGATTGTCGTACATCATACATACATACTGATAATAATAATTATTATTACCTTCATCATCATTCGTTCATTCATTGTTTCTTCACTCATTTTTCTTTATTACTCGAATCTTGTCTCATGCAATATCCCCGACTCATGCTCGAAAGCTGATGCTGTGCCGGGGCCTGTACACAAACCCCCGACTCATGTCTGAAGAGTGACACAGCATCAGGATACGCGACAAAGATTCCCTTCGAGTCAATCATAGGGATTGAGTTCTATCCGAGTATGTTGCAACACAATGTCGCTCACCTCATTATCTCGTCTCATGCAATACCCCCGACACATGTCCGAAGACTGGTACTGTGCCGGGGCCTGATAAACAAACCCCGGATTCATGTCCGAAGACTGACACAGTACCGGGGCACGCGACACGGATCTCATCATCCATCACTTTTATGTTCACCATTTGTTATCTCATGTGTTCATTTCGTACTCTATTGTATTCGTACTTTATCGTTATCTTTCACTTCATTACATAATACTTTGCGTTCGTTAATTTGTTCGTTCATACATCACACCACGTAAAGTCATACATAATGTATTATAAAACATAATGCGTACGTTTTGAAAACTCTTTGACGATGAAAGATAACATATCACTCACACATATACACATCATAATTTCATCACATCACCATACACACATCAAGCATAAGTCATCACATCATAACAAGGCCCATCTCCCTATTTTACCCCTTAAAAAGCACTTAGAAAATCCTAAGTCCAAAATGGGTACATGGGACTTTTTAGGCGCATGAGCATAAAAATTCTAAATGTAAAACAGTCTGGGCACATGGGCACTATTTGGGCGTTTCTGCCCTGTTTGGACGCTTCGCCAAATGCAGGCGCATGGCGCTTGTTCAGGCGCATCAACACTTAACCGTTTTAACACTTGGCGCCTGGGAACTATTTGGGCGCATGGGAACTATTTTGGCGCATGGGAACTATTTAGGCGCCTGGGAACACTGTTTGGGCGCATGGCCCACCCTTGGGCGCATGGCCAACATGTCGGGCGCATGGGTCACTGTTCAGGTGCATGGCTACTATTTGGGCACATGTCCATGGGCGCATGGGGACTTAGGCGCATGAGGACATTCTGAAATGTTTTCTATACTAACCACAACTCCCGAATCCCATTCTAAACACACCCAAATATAGATCTAACATACTAAGGCTCTTAAAATTCTAAACATCAATTCTAGTCTATAAAAAAACTCTAAAACATATGTGAATACATACATCATTTTCAAACATAAGGCTGTAGACCTACGGTTACTTTTAAAACGTTTACTTAGTATGCATAATAGCCCCAAAAACATTGAAAATCAGTAAAAGAGGGGTTCTAGAAACTCACCTTGAAGCAGATCTCCGAGCTAAACACTTCCACTAGCAAATTCCACTTCAAGTTCTCGAAAACCAACTCTAAAACATCAAGAATTCGGTCAACCACTCATGAATTCGGTTAAAACCAAACATATACTCAAGAAATCTCACCTTTTACAGCTTCTTCTTCCTTTCTCTCTCTAGAACCGAGAGTTCTTCTTATCTTTTATTCTTTTTCAGCCGAGGATGAGGTTGAAGGAACCAAAATGGGCGGCCATACCCATTTATAACATAAAATATTAGACTTTTGTACTTTATACACTTTATCCCCTTCCACTTGTGTCTATTTTCTTTTCTTTCTAAATTCTTTTCTTTTGCTCTTCTTTTTAATAAAATTTGGGGTGTTACACTTGGAAGGTTTACTGATGACTTCCAAGCTGAGGCACGTACCCAAGAGACTGAGACAAAGACCACATGTTCATAGAGATGTTACATCTGGTACATCTACATCTACTCATGTTGAAGACACAAAGACTACTGGTCCATCCATGAGCACTACTCAAGAAGCACCTGAGAGTTCTCAGGGTGCTGAACGCTTGGATATGGAAGAGGTGAACACATGGTTCACTAGCAGCGGTAGTGATATAGATAGTGATCAAATCAGGAACGTTCCTTATGTCCTACCAGAGCGTCCCAGAGTGCGTGAAACACCAGCCAAACGCACTGCTGAGGAACGTGACGCTGATTTTGTTCCCGATGAGACACTAGTTCCCACTCGTGGTAGGAAGAAGAGGATGGCTAGAAGATCCAGTGAGAATACACGTGGTAGGGGTAGAGGACGAGGCGTGTTGAGGAAGCGTCAGACCCCGATGACCACCGTGACGACATATGATGTTCTAGTACCTGACATACCTATTAAAGTTAGTGAGGTTACACCTTCAGTGGTAGGGGTAGAGGACGAGGCGTGTTGAGTAAGCGTCACACCCCGATGAACACCATGACGACTTAGGATGTTCTAGTACCTGACGTACCTATTACAATTAGTAAGGCTACACCTTCAGTGATAGTCATAAAATCAACTACTGTGACATCTACTTCTATACCCACTATTGCTGATGTACTGAGTCCACCTCCAAGGGAGCCTACTCATGATGATTTTTTTGAAGATGCTGATTTTTTTGGATTTTTGTTAAATAAAAATTAACATCGTTATGTTCTTGTAAGGACCTTTCTGTCATTTTATGAAACTTTGAGGCACTTGTTATGCTTAGTTCGTCTTTAAATCCCTATTTCGGAAGTAAATGATTTAATTATTAGTTGGAACATAATAATAATATTTCTACTACTACTAATAATAATAAATAATAATAATAATAACAATAATAATAATAATAATAATAATAACAATAATAATAATAGTAATTATAATAATAACATAATTAATAGTAATAATGATGATAATAATTTTAAATATATATAAAAACTTAAAGCTTAACTAAGTCTGGGGGGTCCTTATGCCAATGTGGAAACTTGAGATAAAAGTTTGTTACATAAAATGTTAACTTTAGAACTACAGGGGCTAAATAGATAAATAGGTAAAACCCAAACCAAACCCCACCCGCTTGACCCGTGTTTCCGTTGGCAAATTCCGGCCACCTTCCGGTCGGCGCCGGTGTAATACCCGTTTATTTTTAAAGTTATGAAGGAAGGAATAAAAGTAAAGGAAAAGAAAGAAAAGCTATAAAACTCAAGTTGAAGGGTTAAAAGTGTCAAAATGATAAAATATCAAAAAGTTGGTACAAAAGTGGGCATGACCGCCCACTCTTGCCTCCACACTTTTCCCATTTTGTTCTAGAGAGAGAGAGAGAGAGCAGAAAACTCTCGGAATTAGTTGTAGAAGAAGAAGGAGAATTCGAGGTTTTTGGTAAGAATTCTTGGTTTTGTGATGTTATAAATAGTTCTAGTCTCGGTCATATGCTTAAAGGTGTTATTGTATGTTCGGGTGGTGTATGTGTATGGGTTTTAGGTGTTAAACATGACTGAGAAAGCTCAAGAGAGGGGTTCAAACCCAAAAGCAGCTAAGGTGAGTTTTAGAACCCCCTTTTTATCATGTTTTGAACAACTTTGGGGCTATAAAATGCATGTGTGCATGTGTTTATATAAATAAGTTTCTACTCGTATGTGTGTGAATGTATATGTAGGTGGGTGTATGTTTTGGGTGTAAACGATATTATGGTTATGATTAAGTATGTATTTTGTTGCTTAGAATGTAAGAACTAAGCTTAGAACATGCTAGATTTGGATTTGGGACTGAAAATAAGCTGATTAGTAAAAGTTAGTTGCTAAAAAGTCTAAACAGTAGTCCATGCGTCCAACGGTTTAATTTTCTAAGTGTCCCCAACCGCCCAAAAGCTCAACAGACTAAATAGTGCCCAACCGCTTAAGTGCCCATGCGTCTAAGTCAGGCCCATGCGTCTAAGTCAGGCCCATGCGGCTGAATAGTGCCCAACCGTCTAGAATATTGCTCAGGATGACTAAGTGTTAGGCCCAAACGTCTCAATAGTGCCCATGCGCCTAAATAGGCCCATGCGTCTAAAGTGAAAGGTGACCAAGTGTAAGTCCAGACGTCTGCATAGTCGCAAAACGTCTGAACAGGTCAGAGACGCCTAAATAGTGCCCATGCGTCTAGACACTTGGAATATTTCTAAAATTTCAGGAATATGCAGAAAGTCTAGGGTTTGACCGGTCTGACTAGTGGGCAATGATTACCCATTTTTAATATGATTATGGGGTGTTTTAGGGATATGAAGTGTACGAATGATGTATGGTATGTATAATGTGCTATCTTTTGATGATATTTATACGTATTTATTTTTCGTTATAAAATACGTTAAATATTATGTTATTACTTTACGTAGTATGTCAAACGAATGAAAGAACGTAAAGAATAACGTAACGAAATAAAAGATAACAATGATGAAAAGTAAAACATAATAAACGAAAGAACGGCTTTCAAGCAAAATGAAAGGAGGTGCACGACCATGTTGTCGTTAGCTCAACTGTGATGCGGGTTAGCTACCCCAAAGGATGCACACAGGGTCAATCATTGAGATTGACAAGACCCTTTGCTATGCCCTAGGTGACTGGATCAGCTTCATGCACAATGTTCGTGATTTATTTACCACATGTCCAACATCAGCTTCGTGCACAATGTTCGGGGTAGGACCAATTGGTTTGAATGAACGGGAGAGATGACTTGTCCTAGGTGACTGGATCAGCTTCGTGCATAATGTTCGTGGTTTAATTACCACAAGTCCAGCATCAGCTTCATGCACAATGTTCGGGGTATTGTTCATCAATCCATATGAATGTAAAAGAATGACGTAACGTACAAAAGAAAGAAAGAAAGAAAGTAAACAAGTATGAATGTAAAAGAATGATAATAAGTACGTTACGAAAGAATGAGAATGAAAGTAAGAGAATGTTAACGAAAAGCATGAAATGAAAACATACTATGACTATGATGGTAAACAATGAATGTTAATGAAAGTTAAAAGTAATATTCTCTATCTGTACGTATGATGCATGATCGCGTATGAAAGTAAAGAAAGGTTTTAACGAAAGTAAAGTATTTTATTTATAAAACTAGAACTCACTCAGCAAAGCTAACTTTTATGTGTTTTCCAATTGGCAGGTAAAAGTTGCTGAGGATGGCACTGGGTAGCTACTTGACATTTTTGGGATGACATCCATTCGTATAACAATGACATTTTTGTGATGTAATGCAATTTATAATGTTTTTTAATAGTTAACTGTATTGTATTATGTTGCAAAAGATGCCATTAAAATATATGAAATGGTTTTAATTAATTTCCACTGCGTTGTTTTAAATAAATTATATATTTTATGTGCGATGAATGACCAACTGTGAGGTGCCCGGGAATGGGGCCTTACAGCCGGCGACACCCAAAACCGTTGAAATACATCATTTAAAACCCCAAAACCGTTTTCAATCGATCCAGGAATATGATTCGAACTCTTAATGCCTTTTAATTGAAGTTTAAAGCTAGATAAGTGAACGTTGGAGATCGGTAAACGTTTACCATCGACCCTTGAAACGATCGACAATTAAACCTGATGATAACCTAATTAATTGGAACCTAATTAATCGTTTAACAAATCCCGAGCCTTTAACAAACTCAATTTCACCTGAACTCACACGAACACTCGCATTCAATCATCCCCTTCATCGCGACCTGCAACCGTAGTGTTCTTCAACCTTCGGTCGATCTTAACAGAAATCAATAGGGGGCTTCCAATCACCGAGACCAGTAGAAGCTTTCTGTGAAACGAATTTGGTTATTAACATCATTTGCAACCCGAATCAATTTCGACATATCCGCGACTTGATCTTCATCGTTTCTCATCAATTTAACTTCAAACAGGGTAATTAAACACATCTACTTACTCGTTCTTATATGGGAATTAAAAGCCCCAAGAATATTTTCATTTACATCAACAATTTTGGGTTCAATTTGGATCAAATCGAATCTAGGGTTTATATGAATTGGGGATGGTTTGCTGTTTGTGTTTAAAAGGTTTAAAAACCAAGTGAAACCAAGGCCACAACCCTGGTTCACTAGTTACTTACTCCTATCCCTACCTTGAGGTTCTGGCTTCGAACCGAGCACCCTCAAGCTATTCTTTTTGGGCTTTTCAGCCTTTAAAAAATATAGAAAATTCCTAAAAATTTAAAAAAAAATCATTTTTGTAAACTTTGTTTATTTTTAAATCATCAAATTACTTTCTCCAATTTTTCTTTAAATTTAAATATTTATAAAACAATTTATCAAAGAATATTTTTAGTTGTTTCTCATAAAATGGATTTTAAATTACGGTTTAAATTAGTAAATAATTATTTGACCAAACATTACTTTTAATTATAGATTAATCTTGATATTTAAGATAATTATAGAAATTATTTACACTTTATATTTAATTTACCCCTTATTATAAATACTTCAATTACGTTAAAATATCTAAATGATATAATATTTTTCATTGGATTAAAATATAAGTGATTCTATTGATAAAATTTACTTATAAATATTAAATACCCCAAATCTCTATTGAAACCCTAGTTCATATTTAATCATTAATCTTATTATTAAACTTAAACTTTGTAATATATACGTTTAGGTATCTATAAAGGAATTCGTTGGAGCATCGTGTATTTCTTATTATTATCTTATATATATCAGGTAAGTTTTCTCATGACCCTTTTATTATTTCACACTTTTTGGGGTGAAACATGTTAACGTATGAACTTACACTTGTAAACTCTCATTCTTGTAATGCACATGCAATTCATACTTATTTTTTTCATGGTTATTTGTATTATTGTGAGTCTTATATGATATACATTATATGTTGACAATCATTAACTATTGCTAGCCTGACGACATCATAGATCTATGAGCATAAAAAGCCTATTTGGTGGCCCTAGTGTCGTATTCTTGAGCACTATGGGGACAAAGTGCACTTAGCTAATCGTTTAATCTTGTAATCTTGTAATCTATCAAGGTTTGATTGTAGCTATATGTATTCTATATACTTGCATAATCCGTAACCATTGACATGAATTGCTACTTGTAAACCTTTTTATATATATATATGTATATGTATGCTTAACCCATGGGAACTCACCAACTTTCATAGTTGACCATTATTTTTAACATGTTTCAGGAAATGCACAAGGTTGACGGTTAATATTGAAGCATGCTTGCATCTAGGAGTTGGACCTAGGAAATAAATGACATATCTTGAAAACTTGAACTTGTGTTTATTTCATTTTGTTGAGACTTGGTTGTAATCTTCATTTTAAGACTTATGGTTAATCATATTTGTTGGATCAAGAAGGAGGCTAGTGCAACCAAAACCAAATCACTTGGTCTATTTTGGTACATCTAAGAAAGGCTTCCGAAGCTAAGTATGGAGCTTCCGAAGGAAACAGAGTTCTTCCGAAGAGAATGTGTAAGCTGAACTTCCGAAGACAAATTCTGCTTCCGAAGACAAATTCTGCTTCCGAAGACAAAGTGTCTACATGAGAAGTTCAAGACTTAGAAGAAAAGATCAGAAGAGAACTTCCAAAGAAGAAATCCTCAAGCCTCGGAAGAAGTAGTGTCTTCCGAAGTATAGGTGGCTTCGGAAGAAGTTGTTCTTTCGAAGCCAACTAACCTTCGGAAGACAGTACTATGAACCAGTGGACATAAGTATGGTCCTCCTGACAGTCCACTGCAGACCTCTGATATACTGCATGGCATTTTCTCAAAAGCCATGTAGTTGACCATACTTTATTCCACTGTTCACCTTTTAGTTAGTATAGTTACTATCTTTAGTTAGTAACAAAAGGTAAGTCATGGACATGTCATGACTACTACGTCTTAGATAAAACTTTATCTAAGATACCTTAACTCTAGCATTGTAATATATGCTTTAGTCATAGGTTCCCAGCTGGTATCAAAGTATATCCGGCTGTAGCTAGTATTATATATAGTTTCTCATTGTAACTCATAAACATGCTTGTAAGAGTCTTGTAACACTTTGAGTTGAGAAGTAATATATACAAATACCTTGAAGACTCTATCCTTGTGTTCTTTGTTATTTAGTATATTATTATCAGCTCTTAGAAAAGACTCTGCTTCATCTGATCCGAGTGTAGTATTAGTGAGTTTGAGAGAAAAACCAAGTTTTAGTGACAAATACCGATCCTGCAATTGGTATCAGAGCTTTTTAGGCTCTTGATTATGAGATCTTACCATCCAAATCAACATGTTTTTCACTCCTCCTAACAACTCACTCAAAATGGCCCTCAACAAGTCCGAAGTAGAAATGGGGACGATAACTAAAGCACATGTCATCACCCCTGAAAACTTCAGATCATGGAGCAGACGAATGGAAGGCTTCATTAGATATCAAGACAGCAAGATGTGGCAATCTATCATCAATGGCCTGTATAAACCCAAGGTGGCTACACCAGGAGGAAATGGTGCCATGATAGAGAAAGCTATTGAAGATTACTCTGATGAGGACCGCAAGAAGATGGACATTGATAGCAATGCAATGACTATTCTTATGACTGCAATACCTAATTCCATTATGGTGGGGTTTGAGCATTGCAAGTCAGCCAAAGAATTGTCGATGCACTTGCTCAGATGTACTCTTGCTCTAATGACTCCAAGAAGGACTCACTGAAACAACAGTTTGAGAACTTCACCTACATTGATGGAGAGACTCTCAAGTAGCAATATTTCAGGTACATGGATCTCATTTCTTCCCTTCAGTCTGTGGGAATCACTCCTGAACTTAGAGACCTCACAAAAAAGTTCATGAGTGCACTTCCTAATGAGTGGAGGTTCTACTATGTCTCTATCAAGAGAATAGAAAATCTGAACACTCTCACCATGACCGAACTCTATGGAATTCTTGATGGATACCATTTGGAGATGGAAAGCAAAAAGGGTCAACAGACAAGCAGGTCCTCGAGTCTCCCCGCTAGCAATGCATTGACGGTTGCTGAAGGCATAGGACCCTCCCAACCTCAACAGCTCCTGAAATACAACCAGTAGACATCCTGCTCATTCGAACCTTACATCACTTTTCTTGAGGCCCCAAGGTCTGAATAGTCTCAGCACAGTTCTCTTCAGGACAGTTGTGCCTTTGTCTCAAGAAGTGGACACTCTGGCGATTTTCAGTACCGCTTTGATGATCTAAAGTGTTTCAGTCCAGATGATGTAGAGTATGCGGGCATAGTCCAACAAATGGTTCTCTTAACCTATAGAGCAAAGAAGTTCTTTAAGAGAACTGGAAGGCAGTTTCCCTAGAATCCAACTGCCAGCAAGTTTGGATTTGACAAACACAAGGCAAAGTGTTACAACTGTAACCAACTTGGTCACTTTACAAGGGAATGCAAGGCTCCCAAGGAAAATCCGGGAACCCCACAGGCCTCCACACATCCCTCTACCTCAAAGCCAATTGGAAAGTCAACTGAAATAGCTGCAATGGCTTAAGAAGTTGACTGGAGCTTTATGGTGCAAGATATGACTCCTGCTCAAGCTCTCATGGTAGGAACATATGACAGTAAGGTATATGAACATCTCTTTACTCCTGCATGTATTGCTAACATTAAATTGTATCAGGACTACAATATGGTGATTAAGTCTGATATTGAGTCTCTAAATGTTTTAAAATCTGATTTTAAAAGGGTTGAATCTGACTATCAAAGAAAAATTGAGGAGTTGGAGAAAACTGTATCCTTACTAAAACATGAACATTCAAACTATAAGACTTAAATAAAAGATCTGATATCCAAATTGTCAGAGGCTCAAGCCTAACTTGTCACTGCTGAGGCTCAAGCCAGGAAGTATGCTATTTTTGAGCAGAACTTCCAAGCTATTATTGCATCATCCTCCCACTTCAAAATCTGTTATCAGAATAAAGGAGGGTTGGGGACCAATGAAATTGCTCCACCACACTCTTATGAGTCTATCAGAAAACCTAGATATGGTACTGAAGAGCAAGAGGTCCTAACTGCTGACCCATTTTCTTCTAAGTTGAAGAATGATGCAATAATAGAGGCCACCATAGGGAAGGAACAGGTAAATCAACCCACCTCTCCTTATGAAGATCAAACCCTAACCACTAAAGTCAGAAGAAGTAGAGCTAAAGTAGCCAAAAGAACTGCTAAGAAAGTGGCTGAATCTAAGCTGAAGATTGACCCAAAACAAAAGGGCGTATTCATCTCAGCTAGATTTCAAGTGGTAGGTACTTCTGACTCAGGAAAGGAGTGTAGTACCAGCCCTCCTATCCTACCAAAGGATCAGAACTTAAAGGGAAAGGTTGTTGATGAAAAGAAAGAACACAAGAGACAACAATATTCACATTCCCAAAAGACTAACATCACATGCATAATGTGTGGTCTGCAAAATCACTTGGCTAAAGATTGTTACTACAATCCTGCAAGCACACATTACGCAAATAATGTTAATAAAGAAGGAGTCAGGGAAGGTTTCTCATTTGGACCTTATTAAATGGTTCAAGTGATGAAAAAGGGAAAGCTTGTTTCCAAAGCAAGGTTGCTTTCGGAAGAAAACACTTTCCCCAAAGGGAAAATGGCTTCGGAAGCAAAAACTGTCAAAGTTCGAAAGAACAAGAATGTTTCCTTGAAACCATCCCAGAAGAAGACTACTTTGGAAGAAAAGGTGGAGAAGGCTTCTTCCGAAAAGAAAGAAGCTTCGGAAGAATGTCATGCTACAAAACCTTCAACAAGCTCATCTTCTATGATCAACCAAAGGATGGATTGGAAGATCAAGGAAGATGTTGCAGCCCAAAACCCTTCTTCAAAGACATCCATTGAACCATCATGCTTAACCTTTGGTTCAATTATGTTACTATCTTTAAAAGAACCCAAGACCAACAAGGCTTGGGTTTCCAATCAAAACTAATCATCTCATCTTATGTGCAGGAACATCCATATGACATAAATAACAATGTTTGGATTATGGATAGTGGATGCTCCAGGCACATGACAGGGAACAGATCTCTCCTTCAACAATTTCAACATTTTAATGGTGGTCCCGTCCAATTTGGAGATGAGAGGATATATTTCCGGTAGAGAGAGTATATCCAACAGGAAGTTAAAGGTTGACAAAGTTCACTTTATCAAGTAGCTTGAACACAATCTGTTAAGTGTTTCTTAGTTTTGTGATCAAAAGCACCAAATGGTTTTCACAGAACATGAGTGCATTATCCTCAAACCAGGGATGACAATTCCTCCGTAATTGGTGCTTCTTAGATCTCCTAGGAAAGGGGATATGTACAAGCTAGATATGAACAATGCTTCCCCAATGGGTGAAGTATCATGCTTTGTTTCCAAAGCTGATAGTGATGAGTAAACACTTTGGCGTAAACGTATGTATCATGTAAATTTTAAGACAATGAATAAATTGGCTAAAAATAACTTGGCACGTGGTTTGCCAAAAAAGGAATTTTTCTGCTAATATAACTGTGTTGCATGCCTAAAAGGTAAGCAACACATGGTATCTCATAAATCCAAAAGTGTTAACTCTATTACTACTCCATTACACTTATTGCACATGGATCTATTTGGTCTCACAAGTATAATGAGCATTGGAAGGAAATCATACTGCCTTGTGATTATTGATGATTTTACAAGATTTACATGGGTATTCTTTTTAAGAACTAAAGATGAAACTGCTAAAACACTAAAATCTTTTATTCTTAAAATAGAAAATCAAATTGATCCCAAGGTTAAGATTATTAGAAGTGATCAAGGGACTGAGTTTAAGAACTTTGTTCTTGACTCATTCTGTGACTCAAAAGGGATTGCCAGACAATATAGTGCTCCCAGAACTCCTCAACAAAACGGTGTTGCTGAGAGGTGGAACAGGACACTTATTGAGGCTGCTAGAACTATGTTAGCTGACTCCAAACTACCTCTAACATTCTGGGCAGAGGCAGTCAACACTGCATGCTATGTGCAGAACAGAGTTCTTCTAGTTAAGCCACATGGAAAAACCCCTTATGAGTTATGGAACAAGAAGCCAACGTTCATTGGCTTTCTAAGGTCCTTTGGCTGCAGGTGTACCATACTTAACACAAAAGACAATTTGGCAAAGTTTGCTGAAAAGTCAGATGATGCCATCTTTGTTGGATACTCTTCTATCTCTAAAGCTTATAGAATATACAACACTAAGAATTAACAATTTGAGGAATCATCCAATATAGTTGTTAATGAGCACACTCCTTGTGTTTGGGGGAATGGCCCTGATCATATTTTTGATTTAGAATTGTTTCCAAACTATTCTAAACCATCTTGTGAGAATGTTTCAGCTGGAACAGGTACTCAAAGCATTTCTGAAGACAATCATCTATTTGAGTTACCCAGACCTATTCCAAGTTCTCCAAGATCCATAACAAATCATGCTCCCACTATTGGCAGAACTGAAAGTATAACCATCTCAAGATATAGTGGAGCCTCAACCAGTGACTCACCTGTTGATCCTTCAACTTCATCAGGTGACACTATACAACACCAGGCTGAAGGAAGTAGCATTATGAAGGAACAAGCAACTGTTAATACTGATTCACAGCCAACAATTGACAATGTTTCTCATTCATTCAATCAATCCTCATTGAATGACTTTGAAACAACTGCTGGTCAAAGTGCCCCAGTTCCTGAGCAGAATATGTCAAATCTGAATTTATCTCTACAACTGGAAGTGATTCCTCGGCTAAGGATTCACAATACTCATCCAGCTGAGAACATCATAAGGGATGTCTCTAAAGGTGTGAGAACAAGAGGGCAGACTCATCATGTGAATGTCTGCTTGTACTAATGCTTTTTATCCCAGATAGAACCCAAGAAGGTGGAAGATGCCTTGAAAGATAGTAGTTGGGGTGAATTGATGCAGGAGGAGCTGCTTCAATTTAGAAGACAAAAGGTCTGGAATCTATGCCCATTACCATCTTGTCAAGTACCCATAGGCACTAAATAGGTTTTCAGAAACAAGAAAGATTATAGAGGCTTCATCATCAAAAACAAAGCAAGATTAGTGGTTCAAGGATAACCCAAGAGGAAGGAATCGATTATACTGATGTCTTTGTACCTGTTGCAAGACTTGAGGCAGTTAGGATCTTCCTTGCTTATGTTGCATCTAAGAATTTCATTGTTTACCAATTTGATGTCAAGTGTGCCTTTCTACATGGGGATATAGATAGGGAAGTCTACGTGTGCCAACCTCCAAGATTTGAATATCGATAGCACCCCAACTATGTGTGCAAATTGGATAAAGCTCAATATGGGCTGCACCAAGCACCTAGGATGTGGTATGAGACTCTGTCTCAATTTCATCTGAAGAATGGCTACACTAGAGGTACCATTGACAAGACTCTCTTCATCAGAAAGACTGGAAAGGACATTTTGCTTGTTCAAGTTTATGTTGATGACATCATATTTGGTTCTTCAATTGACCAAATGTGCAAGGACTTTGAGAGCATTAGGAAGAAGAAGTTTGAAATGAGTTCCATGGGTAGAATGGACTTTTTTCTTGGAATTTAGGTGAAGCAATTAAAGGAAGGGTTCTTCATCAATCAATCAAGTATGTCAATGACATCTTAGAAAGATTTGAGATGAAGGATTGTAAACCAGCCAAGACATCCATACCTAGAAACCATAATCTTTGTCCTGACCTTGAGGGGGAGGATACTGATCAACATCAGTATAGGGCAATTATTGGTTCTGTGATGTATCTTACTGCTAGTAGACCTGAAATCATGTTTGCTACTTGCATTTGTGCAAGATATCAGGCTGCCCCAAAGGTGTCTCACCTAGCTGCTGCAAAAAGAATCCTCAGATACCTCAAAGGAGCACCTAAAGTAGGTCTCTAGTATTCATGAAATAGTAATTTCAATCTCTACGGATACTCTGACAGTGACTATGGTGGCTGCAACATTGACAAGAAATCAATATCAGGAGGATGTCAATTTCTTGGTGGAAGGATCATCTCATGGCAATGCAAGAAACAATCTTGTATGTCTACATCAACTGCTGAAACTGAATACATTGCTGCTGCTAGCTGATGTGCTCAGCTACTGTGGATTCAGAACCAGATGTTAGACTATGGATTCAACTTTATGAGTACTCCTATCCATATTGACAACAACAGTGCTATCTCATCACTGAAAATCCAGTAAAGCACCAAAGCATATTGATATCAGCTATCATTTCATTAGAGATATTCATGAGAAAAATCTGATCAAGCTAATCAAAGTTGACTCAAATGAACAATATGTTGAATTGTTCACCAAAGCTTTTGATGAACAAAGGTTTAAATATCTCTATCAGCTATTGGGATGATAAACATTGATTAAACTACCTCTTTTGAAAAAAAATTAGTGTGTAATGTCTTGTGTCAATACAATCTAAGCCCTGTTAAAAAAGATCTCTCTGAAATTTTCTAAGTGTAAATTTCTTCCGAAGAGGAATTAACTCTCGGAAGATATCCTTCAATATCTTCCGAAGCCAATTCCTCCCCGGAAAATTTTCTTCTTGGAATAGTTTTTAGTCTCGGAAGAAGCGATTGATTTCATATCAGATCTATTTCCGAAGCTTATAAAACTCTCCATTCAGAAAGCAATCCTTACCTTCGGAAGCAAAGTTTTGCTTCAGAAGAAAGAACTGCCTTTGAAAGACAAATTACCATCGGAAATGTTTTACACTTGGAAAAGAGATTTTACTGTGTAACGGATATCCTTTTGGGCCCCACACTGTAAAAGGTAAAGATTTTCTTAATGATGTCGGATTATTTAACTAAAATTTAACCCTTACTGCCACTATCATTTCATCACGTCACCTTACCCTTACACCCCTTACCGCCATTCCACTCCCATTTAAACAATCCTGACTATTCAATTTCATCTTCTTTTACCAATTTATTGCCCTAAAAGCCTCCTTTACTCTCAAATCACCCAAGCTCAAATTCATCCATTTTCAACTTTCCCAAATGGCACTCAACCCTCAGCACAACCAAGTCGCATTTCTTGATTCTTCAAGAGATGCTGACTTCTCAGATATCATTTCCTTTCTTACCCAATCATCTAATTACACTGCCTTGACAGTTGTTGGACCAAAAGAACCAATGAGCCAGATCAGAAAAACCTTTAAGTCCCACAAGACATCACAACAACTGCTAAAGGCCTCATCAGCTGTTTGACAAAGACTGAACACTTCATCAGCTGAAGACTAAAGTACTGAAGATCATCAGCTGAAGACTAAAGTACTGAAGATCATCAGCTGAAGACTAAAGTACTGAACATTATCAGCTGAAGACTAAAGTACTGAAGACCATCAGCTGAAGTACAAAGACTGAAGACAAAGACTGAAGACATCAGCTGATGACAACAACTGAAGATATCAGTTGATGACAACAACTGAAGTTCAAGTCTGAAGTCCAAGTACCGAAGCCTTCAGAGTTTGTCACAATAGCTGAAGAAGTATTCTTCAGTTGTTATGATGGTTTCCTTTCAGTCTTTTTTTTTCAGTAGTTTCATTAAGAAGCATGTTCTTCAGTCGTTGTAGTTTTAGTAGTTATAGTTTCAGTAGTTTCTTATCAGTAGTTGTCAAGATAGTTTACACTTGTCTTTTGTAAGAAGATGTCAGCTGTTTGACAACTTTGGTAGTTGTGTAACTATCAGTAGTTTGTTGTCATAACAGTTAGATGTCACTGTCAAGTGACATCAACTGACGTCATCTTTCCCTATAAAAGGAAAGATAACCTAATTGTAATGTAGCCAAAGCTTATATTGAATGAAATACATCTTTTGTGCAGAAACTCTCTCTTATTCTATAACCGTACTGTTACATTGTTATATCTCTTGTGTTCTTGTTTGAATTTGTCTAATTCGTGTACTAATTTCGCTGCAAATCTAATCTAATTGATCAAACTAGATGCTGAGATCCTTTCAAACGGTATCAGAGCTGGTTAATCATTGATCAATTTCATAATTGATCATTGAAACTGCTCTTTTGTTATCTACATTTGATCAAATTAGCAAATTTCCAAGAATTGGTTATAAAGATTGAGTTTCTGCTGCTTGTGGCCAATTATTTGAGGTTCTACGTGGTTTAAGGTAAATTTGTTTAGTTTACCTTGAATTTGTCTGAATTCTGAAATGGCGACACCAATAAATGATCCTCACAATACTGGCTCCTCAACAAAGCCTCCGATGCTTGTTAGGAGTGAGTATAACATATGGCAACGACGTATGCTCTATCATCTGTCTATCAACAACGCTGGTTGTTGGAAATCAGTGGTGCATGGACCATACAAGCCTATGGTGAGCGTTCTAGAATCAAATAAGAGGGTTCCAAAGAAAACTGATCAATATTCGGACAAAGATCTAAACCTGTTCGAAATTGATGATAAAGCCCGTGGAATTCTGGCCATGGCACTGCCTAATGAAATCTATTCAGAGCTTATGCATCATGAAACTGCTCATGATCTCTGGGTTGCTTTGAAGTAACAATTTGGAGGAACTGATGAGGTCTTTGCAAACACTAGGGAAATCCTCGCCTAACAATATGAGACATTCTCTTATAGGAAGGGTGAGACTCTGACTTAACAGTTTGAGCGATTCTTCTGTTTGATTTCTGACCTGAAAATGGTTAAACAAGAGTATTCAAACAGCCAGATGAACAACTGATTCCTCAGATCCCTGCCGGAGTGATGGGACACATACACTATTATCCTACGCTCTAGTGCAAATCTGAGCACTCTATATCTCAATCAACTTCATGGGAAACTGCTTACATTTGAAAGAGAGATAGAATAGAAAAAGAAGTTGTCCTCATCTGGAAAGCTCACTGATGACTTTGTATCAGGTAATACTGCACTAATAGGTCAAGAGTCGGAATATGCTGCATCAGAGAGTGCCTATGATAAGCATATTGATTTGTCTACTAATATTGAACATGCTTTTGTTGGTGTTGATGGTAGTTCAGGTGGTAGCAGTGATAACTTGTGCTTTCTGATGGAGGATCTGAAGGGCATTCCAGATGATGATCTGGAAGAGATGGATATTTTGAGCCAAATGGCAATGATCAATATCAGATCTCAAAAGTTCTACAAAAGAACTGGTAGGAAATTCCCTGGACTCTTTGGCAAAACCAAAGTTGGTTTTGACAAGAGCAAGTTGAGGTGTCACAAGTGACATAGGCTTGGACACTTTGCTAGAGAGTGTAGATCATCTGGATCTAACTCATCAGCACCCTTTGTGACTTTCCTAAGCAATAGCTCACAGAACAAAGGGAACATTCTACCAGTTCTGGTCATCCATCACAAGCTCAGTCATCACCTGCATATTTTGTCCCTCAAGGTCATATGCCATGTCCTTACCCCTGCTTCTACATGCCACAGACCAGTCAAGTTCAAGCACCCATTGCTCAATAACCACAGGCTCTTCCTGATCCTCAACCATCCCAATCTCATCAACAATCTCAACCTCAACAACACAGCTTTTTCACCCCAGGAGTTGTTGACTGGAGCAGTTTACCAGATGATATGTCTGGTCATGAACAACTGTTTCCTGGTGCTGGTCAACATGGTGGTGACAATCCTTTTGGAAACCTTGCTCTCATGACCCTGGAGTCTGCTGATAGCTCATCCTCCAATGCCTCCATATCACAGGTATCACAGGTATCCTCTGAGGCCAAAGCCAAGTTATGTTCTGAATCATGCATAGCCACATTTGAATCTATTAGAGAAGCAAATGTAGCTTTAATTAATAAAAACCTCAAGCTAGAGCAAATAATTTCCAAAAGAATAGCTGAATTTGAGTCTGTGCTTAATAATAAGAATGATGAGATTTATAAACTTAAATGTCAAATCACTGATGATTAGGCTAGGGAAGAGGTACTTCTAGAGAAGTATAAAGACCTCAAAGAAACACTTGCAGCTACCCAGGTAGAGTGTGATCGCTGGGTACAATCCTACAAGGGTTTTGAAATGCTTCTCAGCAAGCAGTCAACTTCCAATGTGAAGTTTGACATTGGTTATAATCACACTGCTCCTCCTACAGATTTTTCTTCCATTGCAGAAGTAGAATCTGAAGGAGAAAGCAATAACCAATCCTTCTCATCATGTGATTTACTATCTGATACAGCACCATCAGAGGTTGAAGTTAGCATTAATTCCTCACAGAACCAATCAGCTGATATTGATGGTTCAAATGCTGATACTCACATGATCAAAAAGTTAATCACTTCAGGTGTTATCTCATAAAGTACTGAAAGTACTAAAGAGCAAGTTATAACACCTGAAGAACAAACCCAAACTACTGCAAGTACTAAAGGGAAGAAAACTGCAAGTAGAAAGGGTGGGAAAACTACTGAAGAAGATATCAGGAAAGCAAGTACTGTAAGGAAGAAAACTACAAGTACTGATAGAAAACTGCTAAAGAACAAGTCTTCAGTAGTTTCATCTTCTTCAGTAGATGATCAACTAAAGATGAAGAAAAAGCCATGTGAAATATGTGGCTTATTCAATCATCTTACTGATGATTGCTGGTATAAAAAGGGCTCCAAACTCAAACACAATGAGAACATTAAAAAGAAAATGGTCAAAATGAAAACTGAGTTTGAGACCAAGTTTGTACCAGCAACATCAAAACCTGTAACCCTAAAGTCCAAAAGAAATCCAAAAAGGAAGGGGTTAATCAGGCAACAGCTGAGGTTTCTAAAAGAAAGATGGTACGACACAGGATTCCATCAAACTCAAGTACTAACGTGTCTGATGAGCTGAAGGTTTTATCACAAAATCAGACATAACTTGTTATGACGGTTCAACATCTATTGGGGAGAGTCAACCAATTAGATGCTCCTGTGCTGAAACCACAGAAAAGGAAATCCAAGCCAAAGGAATCCCCTTCTACACCATCTCCCTCACCTCAGGCTGTCATTCACAACAAACCAGTTAGTATACCATCTGTTGATGAGAACAGACCCAAAACCAAAAAGGTTTGGGTCTCAAAAGCTAAGTAGTTTATTGTGATGATTGCAGGGTTCTTCAGCATGCCAAAGAAGCATATGGTATGTAGACTGTGGAGGATCCATGCATATGACTGGGAGCAGCTCTCTTCTTAATGACTACTCTCATGGAAAGAAGGGGTTTGTCTCTTTTGGCAATGATGCTAAGGGTTACATCATCGGCAAAGGCTTTGTTTCTAATGGGAAATAAGGTTTGATGATGTAAACCATGTGGAGAATCTTAAGTACAACCTCTTGAGTGTCAGTCAAATGTGTGATAAAGGCCATGTTGCTCTTTTCACCAGTCAGAACTGTAGGATTCTGTCATCCAAAGTTCTGAGTTTGATTGGCAAGGTGTTGGATGATCATACTCTCCTGAAGGACAACAGGACAGGAAGAGTATATGCTTTAGATCTTTCCAAGAAAATAGATCTAAAAGGCCATCCTTTCCTATTCTCCAAGGCTTCTCCTCAAGAATCTACTCTATGTCATAGAAGGCTGGGTCATGTGAATCTCAAAAACATGAACCAGCTGATACACCATGGTTTAGTAAGAGGGTTGCCTATGAAGGAGTTCAAATGTGAAGACAACTGCACTGCTTGTTTAAAGGGAAAGTAACACAAAGTTTCATTCCCTCCAATAGAAGAGCCAAAGTCCACTGCCTGCTTGCAATTACTACATATGGATCTTTTTGGTCCTGTCAGAGTGATGAGCATGGCAAAGAAGAAATACTGTCTGGTAATTGTGGATGATTACTCCAGATTTGTATGGACTTTCTTCTTGCATTCCAAAGATGAAGCTGCAAAAGCTATTATAAACTTTGTGTTATATGTGGAGAAGCAGTATTCCCTTCCAGTCAAATGTGTGAGGAGTGATAATGGCACAGAATTTAGAAATCACACACTTGATGACTTCTACCTGTCAAAGGGAATCAAGAGGCATTTTAGCATTCCAACAACTCCTGAACAAAATGGAGTGGTGGAGAGAAAGAACAGGACCCTTATTGAAGCTGCAAGGTCAATGTTGGCTGATTCAGGTTTGCCACTGACCTTTTGGGCTGAAGCTGTCAACACAGCTTGCTATGTGCACAATAGAGTGTTAATAAATCAAAGGTTGATGAAGACTCCTTATGAAGTACTACATCATTTGGCCCCTTTGATTTCATTTTATAGAGCATTTGGGTGTCCATGTTACATTCTCAACACAAGCAATCCACTCCAGAAGTTTGAATCAAAGGTGGATGCAGGGTATTTTGTTGGTTATTCATCTACCTACAAGGCATACAGAGTATTCAACTGCAGAACAAAGATAGTTGAAGAGACTTTGCATGTGAAGTTTAATGAATCTCCAAAGGACAAGATTCCACAAAACCCTATGGAGTTATTTGATTTGGACATACTGTAATATGTTCCTTATCAGCCTTTAGCTGTTGCTTATATCAGCAGTTCTCCACCTGGTGGTACTGATGAAGATGTAGACAGTACTCACCTTTTCAGGTTTAGTGACCAACTACCTGAGTCATCTAAACTTGATGCTCCTGTAGCTTTAGCAGTTCCATCCACTACAAATACTGATGAGATTTCTGAATCATCTACTTCATTTGAGTTGCCATCTCCAACATGGTTTCAAGAATCTGCATCACCATCTGTTGCTGCTGAAGGTCCTACAAACACTTGCACAGATCTCATTGTTTATCAAGAGCTAAAGAATCACCCAATGTCCCAAATCATTGGTGATATCAATGCTGGAGTTTCAACAAGAAGTCAATTGTCCAATTTCTGCTTCTATGCTCTCTTCATCAGTCAGCAAGAGCCAAAGAACTACCATGTTGCACTAAGAGACAATGGATGGGTTGAAGCAATGCAGCTTGAGCTTCTTCAGTTCAAAAAGTAGCAAGTGTGGGAGCTTGTTCCTTTACCCCAAGGTAAGTGTGCAATAGGCACTAAATGGGTGTTTAGGAATAAAGCTGATGAAAAGGACCAAATTGTTAAGAACAAGGCCAGGCTCGTTGTACAAGGGTTTGCACAAGAAGAAGGTATTGATTATGATGAAACCTTTGCCCCTGTAGCCAGACTGGAGGCAATTTGATTGTTCTTAGCCCATGCTGCCTTTCACAATCTTAAAGTTTTTCAAATGGATGTCAAAAGTGCCTTTTTATATGGTAAAATTAAAGAGGAAGTTTATGTGTGTCAACCACCAGGTTTTGAGGACAATAAACATCCTGATTGGGTGTATAAGCTTGATAAGGCTATTTATGGGTTGAAACAAGCTCCTAGAGCCTGGTATGAAACATTATCAAATTTTCTTCTACAAAATAATTTCACTAGAGGCTCCATTGATAAAACTTTATTCATAAAGAAAGTGGGACAGCATAAGCTACTTGTTCAGATTTATGTTGATGATATTATTTTTGCATCCTCTGATCTACAGTTGTGTGATGAATTCACAAAGCTGATGCTACAAAAGTTTGAAATGAGTGCCATAGGAGAAATACAGTTCTTTCTAGGTTTGCAAACAAAGGGCTGATGGAACTTTCATTCATCAGTCCAAATATACAAAAGATCTTTTGAATAAGTTTGATTTACAAAACTGTAAGCCCTGTTCTACTCCCATGAGCAGCACCACACAACTGGATGTTGATCAGAAAGGTAAAGCGGTTGATGAAACCCTTTACAGATGTATGATTGGGTCCTTGATGTACCTTACAGCTTCTAGACCAGACATTATGTTTGCAACTTGCGTCTGTGCTAGATTTCAGGCTGCACCTAAAGAATCCCATTTGATTGCAGTTAAAAGGAGCTTTAGATATTAGCAAGGAACTGAATCACTAGGACTTTGGTATTCCACTGGGCATTCTTGCAAATTAGTTGCTTTCTCTGATAGTGACTATGCAGGATGCAAAGTGACCAGAAAATCAACTTCTGGAGGATGCCAATTCCTAGGCAATTGTTTAGTTTCTTGGCAGAGTAAAAAACAAACATCAATTGCTACATCCATTGCTGAAGCTGAGTACATTGCTGCTGCAAGTTGTACATCCCAGGTACTCTGGCTTCAGAATTAATTATTGGATTATGGCATTACAGAGACAAGACTCCATTACTAATGGATAGTGCTTTAGCTCTTTGTATTGTTAAGAATCCAGTCCAGCATTGTAGGACCAAACATATTGAGATCAGACATCATTTTATTAGGGATTGCTATGAAAAAGGTCTGATTGATCCAAAGTTTGTGCCTAGTGCTGATGAGCTTGCAGATATATTTACTAAGCCTTTAGATAGTGCCACTTTTCAAAATCTGGTGCTAAGGCTTGGTATGCTGCAGCTGGAATAAATTGACTGATACTAGTGCTGATCAGCCAAGTACCGATGAGCATTCGTATACAAAAGTCAAATATAAGTAGTCATGAGTTATTTAGTCTTCAGCATTTTTCATAACTACTGAAGACTAAAATACTTCAAAGTACTGAAGTGCATTATTTGTTGAAAACAACTGATGTAGTTACAACTACTGATGTGGTTATAACTACTAATGCGTAGTTTTCACAAATAAGTACTGAAGAACAAATTTTGTCCACAAGTACTGATGAGTAATTTTACACATAAGTACTGAAGACAATAGTTGTTCACAAGCTCTGAAGAATAAATATTCACAAGAGATAAAGGCCAATGAAACATCTGAAATTCAAACAAAGTTTGATGAGTAAATGTTGAGGTCAGAATGAAACAACTGAATTGACGACAACAGCTGATGAGTAAATTTTACTCTTCAGCTGATTTCAATATCTGCTTTTTCATATCCAAACAACTGAAGGACAAAACCATGTCTTCAGTAGTTTTACAACTATTGATGACTAACACCAAGTCCTTAGTAGTTTACAACAACTGAAGCAAAACCATGTCTTCAGTAGTTTACAACTACTGATGACTAACACCAAGTCTTTAGTTGTTTACAACGTCTGAAGATGAAAACCATATCTTCAGTAGTTCTCAACTACTGATGATTAACAACAAGTCTTCAGTCGTTTACAACCTCTGAAAGCAAAACCATGTCTTCTAGTTTACAACTACTGATGACTAACACCAAGCTTTCAGTCGTTTACAACCTCTGAAGGTTAAAACCATGTCATTAGTCGTTTCAAACAACTGATGACTAACACCAAAACCTTCAGTCGTTTCCTTTCAGCTATTTCATAACCATTATAAATACCTAACCCTAACATCAGAGTTTTTCATTCTCTCATAACCTAACGTTCAAAAACTCTGAAACCTCTCTCCTAACATTAATGGCGACCATGCAGCTCAAACCCAGACACAACTGTGTTGCCTATCTTACCAAATCACCATTTTGGACTAAGTTCGATAATGCCATTGATCTCATGGTCGATTCCCAATACCAAACGGCCTTTCTCCTAAATCCGACCATCTATGCCGAATCATTACACCAATTCTGGACGAACGTCACCCTCACTGGGGAGAATGACACCGAGGTCTCTCTTTAGTCGTTCGTCAACAACCAACAGGTGGTCATCACTCCTACAATTCTTCGCCAAACCATAAAACTGAATGATGCCACCTTCCCCACTGGCTATCCAAAGGGCACCACTGATCTATCCTTTGCCCACCATGGATATCAGGGTGATCTACATGCTTCTACCATCCTCAAGAAGCATTTCCATGACGCGGAACGCCTTATTTTTCACATGGTGAATGTCTGCTTAGCCCCTAAGACTTCTTCTTGGGATCAAATGTCATCTAGGTGGCAGTAGGTATTATTCTCTATCCTTGAGCAACAAAACTTAAATTTTTCTGAAATCATATTTTTAGAACTTAAGGATATGGCCTCAAAACCTCTTGCTAACCGATGGATACTATATCCACGGTTCATTATGGCCATTATAGAGAACCAGCTGAATGCTGAGGGACTTGTTGGCCTTGGAGTCCCTGCTATGGCTGTATTGCCTGAAGTATACTCCAGGCACAACTCTGACCAAACACTGAAACAGGTTGCCAAGCTGCGAAAACCCAAGCAGCTTGAACCCCCAGCCTCCACCTCCAAATCCAAAGTCCCCACCAAACCCAAACCCAAAAAGCCAAAAAAGGCTACTCAGGGAGATGAGTCCCCTGAGGATGCCCCTGCAACACAAAGGCAGGAAGTAACTGCTGGCAGTATTCGCCCAGCAGTTACCACGACTCCACCAACCATAACCGCTCAGGAATCCTCTTAACAGGATCCTGATGCAACCATTTCAGGGGCAGCCACACATCTGGAACCTTTCTCACTTGAGGAGATTGCCATTGAAACGCACCAATCTCCCCGGGTGCACACAGCTTCTACCCCATCTCTCACTTCAACCGCTCCTCAAAGCCCAACATTCATTATTGCAGAAGTGCTGACTCATCTGAACATTCCACCCTCTCCCTAGGCACCTATCATAACTGGGAAAACCCCAACCAATGAGAGGGGGGATCAAAGTGTTGATGAGATCCCACAGCATAGGGAATACAATGTTCCATCTCCCAGTGTGGAAGAGGAGATGAGCACATCTGGTGCGGCTGCCACTTCCCCTACCTCAGCACATGAGCAGGATGAAGCTGGGACCATATCGAAGTCCTCACCAGAGGCAACTGCCGATGAAGGTTCTAATCCTGAGGCAGGAAGTCCCCAGTACCAAGAACAAGGGGCACATGTGATCACTGAGCCACACTCAGCACATGTACATCCTGATCCAATCAGGAGGTCAGGTGATTCAGTTAACACTGATGATGACCTGGGCTTCTTTTATGATGTTCTAGCCCAGAACACAATTCTTGAGGAAGATGTAAGTAGATTAAAAGAGCTACCTTCCAAATTCTCTCAAGAATCAAGTCCATCTGCCACCATAAACCCATAGATGGCACCTTCATTTGAAGGTCTCCCAACAAACATAGAGCCACTCCTAAAATCTCGACCACCAGCCTCTGCTTCTCGCACCATTGCTCGGGGACAGAACCCCTCTAAGCAAATGGCTGCTATCCTTCAAAATTCCTTGCCTCTCATCACACCCATTATCACTGCCATTGTGATTAAAACCCTTGATAAGAGGCTTCCCTCTACTATACAGCCACTGGTGGATGCTGCTGTGACTAAGAAGCTTTCTGACAGTCAAACCCTTGCAACCAATGCAACCAAAAAAGGGGAGACTCAGTCAGTGAAAGCCATCAAGAGAAAGAGAGTGGAGGAGGAAAAAGAGAAAGAGAAAGAAACTGAGAAAGAGGTGGAAACAAAGAAGGAGTTGGTTGTGGAGACTGAAAAAGAGAAGGAGGTTGAGAAGGGAACTGACATGGAGAAAGTGATTGAAAGTGCAAAAGACTTTCATGTCACATATAAGAAGAATGGAGAAAAGGAGTCTGAGAAGAAGTTGGATGAGATGATAAAGGAAGCTGATACCCAACACAACCGATCAATGGATAACATCATTGATCAGTTGTTTAGGCAGGGTTTTGATACTGCTCAACTTGACTCAGAGATCCGGAAGTTAGAGGTACAAGAGATAGAAAACCGATGGACTTGCTATAGCCAAGAAGAGAAGGAGAGACTTGAGGCTATGGCAATATTCACTTCGAAGTATCTGGGGAGATCAGTCCTGGAGATCAGGTCATGGCCCAGGGATAGCATCTTGGCAATAACTACCAAGATCTGTTCGTCTGAGGTATTTACCAAGGGGCTGGTCATAGAAGCCCTAAGTGAAGCCGGTACTGGGAACAGGACTGGTCTAGCCAAGCAAACTAAAGCCTCACTCACATCCAAATTGCTAGAACAGCCTGCCAAAATTCCCACACCAAAACAACCACTACCACAACGCACAAAACCAACTCCCTCACCCATAAAACCAATAGCCGATGATGCACCCTTGAAGAGGAAGAGAAGGGTGTTGAGGCTATAAGAAGAAGTAGAAGAAGATGATGAGGAAGAAGATAGGTTGCCAATCTTGACTGTCATGTCATTGCCTAAGGCCAAAAGTATCCCTCTAACAATTAGTCCTGAGCTCCAAAGACAAACAATTAAAGTGAAGCTAGAAGAAGAAGAGCATCACAAATTACATGATGAGGAGTTGTTGAGAAGGGTAGACAAAGCATATGCAGCCTCCTTGAATATTTCAAGAATGCCTATACATCTAATAAGCATGAGGAAGCAAGCTCAGAGGTTATACACTCTCAAAGTTTGATGAGTAAATGTTGAGGCCAATGAAACATCTGAAATTCAAGAGCTAAAGGCGAATGAAACATCTGAAATTCAAACAAAGTTTGATGAGTAAATGTTGAGGTCAGAATGAAACAACTGAATTGACGACAACAGCTGATGAGTAAATTTTACTCTTTAGCTGATTTCAATATCTGCTGTTTCATATCCAAACAACTGAAGGACAAAACCATGTCATCAGTAGTTTTACAACTACTGATGACTAACACCAAGTCCTTAGTAGTTTACAACAACTGAAGCAAAACCATGTCTTCAGTAGTTTACAACTACTGATGACTAACACCAAGTCTTTAGTTGTTTACAACGTCTGAAGATGAAAACCATATCTTCCGTAGTTCTCAACTACTGATGATTAACAACAAGTCTTCAGTCGTTTACAACCTCTGAAAGCAAAACCATGTCTTCAGTAGTTTACAACTACTGATGACTAACACCAAGCTTTCAGTCGTTTACAACCTCTGAAGGTTAAAACCATGTCATTAGTCGTTTCAAACAACTGATGACTAACACCAAAACCTTCAGTCGTTTCCTTTCAGCTGTTTCATAACCATTATAAATACCTAACCCTAACATCAGAGTTTTTCATTCTCTCATAACCTAACGTTCAAAAACTCTGAAACCTCTCTCCTAACATTAATGGCGACCATGCAGCTCAAACCCAGACACAACTGTGTTGCCTATCTTACCAAATCACCATTTTGGACTAAGTTCGATAATGCCATTGATCTCATGGTCGATTCCCAATACCAAACGGCCTTTCTCCTAAATCCGACCATCTATGCCGAATCATTACACCAATTCTGGACGAACGTCACCCTCACTGGAGAGAATGACACCGAGGTCTCTCTTCAGTCGTTCGTCAACAACCAACAGGTGGTCATCACTCCTACAATTCTTCGCCAAACCATAAAACTGAATGATGCCACCTTCCCCACTGGCTATCCAAAGGGCACCACTGATCTATCCTTTGCCCACCATGGATATCAGGGTGATCTACATGCTTCTACCATCCTCAAGAAGCATTTCCATGACGCGGAACGCCTTATTTTTCACATGGTGAATGTCTGCTTAGCCCCTAAGACTTCTTCTTGGGATCAAATGTCATCTAGGTGGCAGTAGGTATTATTCTCTATCCTTGAGCAACAAAACTTAAATTTTTCTGAAATCATATTTTTAGAACTTAAGGATATGGCCTCAAAACCTCTTGCTAACCGATGGATACTATATCCACGGTTCATTATGGCCATTATAGAGAACCAGCTGAATGCTGAGGGACTTGTTGGCCTTGGAGTCCCTGCTATGGCTGTATTGCCTGAAGTATACTCCAGGCACAACTCTGACCAAACACTGAAACAGGTTGCCAAGCTGCGAAAACCCAAGCAGCTTGAACCCCCAGCCTCCACCTCCAAATCCAAAGTCCCCACCAAACCCAAACCCAAAAAGCCAAAAAAGGCTACTCAGGGAGATGAGTCCCCTGAGGATGCCCCTGCAACACAAAGGCAGGAAGTAACTGCTGGCAGTATTCGCCCAGCAGTTACCACGACTCCACCAACCATAACCGCTCAGGAATCCTCTTAACAGGATCCTGATGCAACCATTTCAGGGGCAGCCACACATCTGGAACCTTTCTCACTTGAGGAGATTGCCATTGAAACGCACCAATCTCCCGGGTGCACACAGCTTCTACCCCATCTCTCACTTCAACCGCTCCTCAAAGCCCAACATTCATTATTGCAGAAGTGCTGACTCATCTGAACATTCCACCCTCTCCCTAGGCACCTATCATAACTGGGAAAACCCCAACCAATGAGAGGGGGGATCAAAGTGTTGATGAGATCCCACAGCATAGGGAATACAATGTTCCATCTCCCAGTGTGGAAGAGGAGATGAGCACATCTGGTGCGGCTGCCACTTCCCCTACCTCAGCACATGAGCAGGATGAAGCTGGGACCATATCGAAGTCCTCACCAGAGGCAACTACCGATGAAGGTTCTAATCCTGAGGCAGGAAGTCCCCAGTACCAAGAACAAGGGGCACATGTGATCACTGAGCCACACTCAGCACATGTACATCCTGATCCAATCAGGAGGTCAGGTGATTCAGTTAACACTGATGATGACCTGGGCTTCTTTTATGATGTTCTAGCCCAGAACACAATTCTTGAGGAAGATGTAAGTAGATTAAAAGAGCTACCTTCCAAATTCTCTCAAGAATCAAGTCCATCTGCCACCATAAACCCATAGATGGCACCTTCATTTGAAGGTCTCCCAACAAACATAGAGCCACTCCTAAAATCTCGACCACCAGCCTCTGCTTCTCGCACCATTGCTCAGGGACAGAACCCCTCTGAGCAAATGGCTGCTATCCTTCAAAATTCCTTGCCTCTCATCACACCCATTATCACTGCCATTGTGATTAAAACCCTTGATAAGAGGCTTCCCTCTACTATACAGCCACTGGTGGATGCTGCTGGGACTAAGAAGCTTTCTGACAGTCAAACCCTTGCAACCAATGCAACCAAAAAAGGGGAGACTCAGTCAGTGAAAGCCATCAAGAGAAAGAGAGTGGAGGAGGAAAAAGAGAAAGAGAAAGAAACTGAGAAAGAGGTGGAAACAAAGAAGGAGTTGGTTGTGGAGACTGAAAAAGAGAAGGAGGTTGAGAAGGGAACTGACATGGAGAAAGTGATTGAAAGTGCAAAAGACTTTCATGTCACATACAAGAAGAATGGAGAAAAGGAGTCTGAGAAGAAGTTGGATGAGATGATAAAGGAAGCTGATACCCAACACAACCGATCAATGGATAACATCATTGATCAGTTGTTTAGGCAGGGTTTTGATACTGCTCAACTTGACTCAGAGATCCGGAAGTTAGAGGTACAAGAGATAGAAAACCGATGGACTTGCTATAGCCAAGAAGAGAAGGAGAGACTTGAGGCTATGGCAATATTCACTTCGAAGTATCTGGGGAGATCAGTCCTGGAGATCAGGTCATGGCCCAGGGATAGCATCTTGGCAATAACTACCAAGATCTGTTCGTCTGAGGTATTTACCAAGGGGCTGGTCATAGAAGCCCTAAGTGAAGCCGGTACTGGGAACAGGACTGGTCTAGCCAAGCAAACTAAAGCCTCACTCACATCCAAATTGCTAGAACAGCCTGCCAAAATTCCCACACCAAAACAACCACTACCACAACGCACAAAACCAACTCCCTCACCCATAAAACCAATAGCCGATGATGCACCCTTGAAGAGGAAGAGAAGGGTGTTGAGGCTATAAGAAGAAGTAGAAGAAGATGATGAGGAAGAAGATAGGTTGCCAATCTTGACTGTCATGTCATTGCCTAAGGCCAAAAGTATCCCTCTAACAATTAGTCCTGAGCTCCAAAGACAAACAATTAAAGTGAAGCTAGAAGAAGAAGAGCATCACAAATTACATGATGAGGAGTTGTTGAGAAGGGTAGACAAAGCATATGCAGCCTCCTTGAATATTTCAAGAATGCCTATACATCTAATAAGCATGAGGAAGCAAGCTCAGAGGTTATACACTCTCAAAGTTTGATGAGTAAATGTTGAGGCCAATGAAACATCTGAAATTCAAGAGCTAAAGGCGAATGAAACATCTGAAATTCAAACAAAGTTTGATGAGTAAATGTTGAGGTCAGAATGAAACAACTGAATTGACGACAACAGCTGATGAGTAAATTTTACTCTTTAGCTGATTTCAATATCTGCTGTTTCATATCCAAACAACTGAAGGACAAAACCATGTCATCAGTAGTTTTACAACTACTGATGACTAACACCAAGTCCTTAGTAGTTTACAACAACTGAAGCAAAACCATGTCTTCAGTAGTTTACAACTACTGATAACTAACACCAAGTCTTTAGTTGTTTACAACGTCTGAAGATGAAAACCATATCTTCAGTAGTTCTCAACTACTGATGATTAACAACAAGTCTTCAGTCGTTTACAACCTCTGAAAGCAAAACCATGTCTTCAGTAGTTTACAACTACTGATGACTAACACCAAGCTTTCAGTCGTTTACAACCTCTGAAGGTTAAAACCATGTCATTAGTCGTTTCAAACAACTGATGACTAACACCAAAACCTTCAGTCGTTTCCTTTCAGCTGTTTCATAACCATTATAAATACCTAACCCTAACATCAGAGTTTTTCATTCTCTCATAACCTAACGTTCAAAAACTCTGAAACCTCTCTCCTAACATTAATGGCGACCATGCAGCTCAAACCCAGACACAACTGTGTTGCCTATCTTACCAAATCACCATTTTGGACTAAGTTCGATAATGCCATTGATCTCATGGTCGATTCCCAATACCAAACGGCCTTTCTCCTAAATCCGACCATCTATGCCGAATCATTACACCAATTCTGGACGAACGTCACCCTCACTGGAGAGAATGACACCGAGGTCTCTCTTCAGTCGTTCGTCAACAACCAACAGGTGGTCATCACTCCTACAATTCTTCGCCAAACCATAAAACTGAATGATGCCACCTTCCCCACTGGCTATCCAAAGGGCACCACTGATCTATCCTTTGCCCACCATGGATATCAGGGTGATCTACATGCTTCTTCCATCCTCAAGAAGCATTTCCATGACGCGGAACGCCTTATTTTTCACATGGTGAATGTCTGCTTAGCCCCTAAGACTTCTTCTTGGGATCAAATGTCATCTAGGTGGCAGTAGGTATTATTCTCTATCCTTGGGCAACAAAACTTAAATTTTTCTGAAATCATATTTTTAGAACTTAAGGATATGGCCTCAAAACCTCTTGCTAACCGATGGATACTATATCCACGGTTCATTATGGCCATTATAGAGAACCAGCTGAATGCTGAGGGACTTGTTGGCCTTGGAGTCCCTGCTATGGCTGTATTGCCTGAAGTATACTCCAGGCACAACTCTGACCAAACACTGAAACAGGTTGCCAAGCTGCGAAAACCCAAGCAGCTTGAACCCCCAGCCTCCACCTCCAAATCCAAAGTCCCCACCAAACCCAAACCCAAAAAGCCAAAAAAGGCTACTGAGGGAGATGAGTCCCCTGAGGATGCCCTGCAACACAAAGGCAGGAAGTAACTGCTGGCAGTATTCGCCCAGCAGTTACCACGACTCCACCAACCACAACCGCTCAGGAATCCTCTTAACAGGATCCTGATGCAACCATTTCAGGGGCAGCCACACATCTGGAACCTTTCTCACTTGAGGAGATTGCCATTGAAACGCACCAATCTCCTCGGGTGCACACTGCTTCTACCCCATCTCTCACTTCAACCACTCCTCAAAGCCCAACATTTATTATTGCAGAAGTGCTGACTCATCTGAACATTCCACCCTCTCCCTAGGCACCTATCATAACTGGGAAAACCCCAACCAATGAGAGGGGGGATCAAAGTGTTGATGAGATCCCACAGCATAGGGAATACAATGTTCCATCTCCCAGTGTGGAAGAGGAGATGAGCACATCTGGTGCGGCTGCCACTTCCCCTGCCTCAGCACATGGGCAGGATGAAGCTGGGACCATATCGAAGTCCTCACCAGAGGCAACTGCTGATGAAGGTTCTAATCCTGAGGCAGGAAGTCCCCAGTACCAAGAACAAGGGGCACATGTGATCACTGAGCCACACTCAGCACATGTACATCCTGATCCAATCAGGAGGTCAGGTGATTCAGTTAACACTGATGATGACCTGGGCTTCTTTTATGATATTCTAGCCCAGAACACAATTCTTAGGGAAGATGTAAGTAGATTAAAAGAGCTACCTTCCAAATTCTCTCAAGAATCAAGTCCATCTGCCACCATAAACCCATAGATGGCACCTTCATTTGAAGGTCTCCCAACAAACATAGAGCCACTCCTAAAATCTCGACCACCAGCCTCTGCTTCTCGCACCATTGCTCAGGGACAGAACCCCTCTGAGCAAATGGCTGCTATCCTTCAAAATTCCTTGCCTCTCATCACACCCATTATCACTGCCATTGTGATTAAAACCCTTGATGAGAGGCTTCCCTCTACTATACAGCCACTGGTGGATGCTGCTGTGACTAAGAAGCTTTCTGACAGTCAAACCCTTGCAACCAATGCAACCAAAAAAGGGGAGACTCAGTCAGTGAAAGCCATCAAGAGAAAGAGAGTGGAGGAGGAAAAAGAGAAAGAGAAAGAAACTGAGAAAGAGGTGGAAACAAAGAAGGAGTTGGTTGTGGAGACTGAAAAAGAGAAGGAGGTTGAGAAGGGAACTGACATGGAGAAAGTGATTGAAAGTGCAAAAGACTTTCATGTCACATACAAGAAGAATGGAGAAAAGGAGTCTGAGAAGAAGTTGGATGAGATGATAAAGGAAGCTGATACCCAACACAACCGATCAATGGATAACATCATTGATCAGTTGTTTAGGCAGGGTTTTGATACTGCTTAACTTGACTCAGAGATCCGGAAGTTAGAGGTACAAGAGATAGAAAACCGATGGACTTGCTATAGCCAAGAAGAGAAGGAGAGACTTGAGGCTATGGCAATATTCACTTCGAAGTATCTGGGGAGATCAGTCCTGGAGATCAGGTCATGGCCCAGGGATAGCATCTTGGCAATAACTACCAAGATCTGTTCGTCTGAGGTATTTACCAAGGGGCTGGTCATAGAAGCCCTAAGTGAAGCCGGTACTGGGAACAGGACTGGTCTAGCCAAGCAAACTAAAGCCTCACTCACATCCAAATTGCTAGAACAGCCTGCCAAAATTCCCACACCAAAACAACCACTACCACAACGCACAAAACCAACTCCCTCACCCATAAAACCAATAGCCGATGATGCACCCTTGAAGAGGAAGAGAAGGGTGTTGAGGCTATAAGAAGAAGTAGAAGAAGATGATGAGGAAGCAGATAGGTTGCCAATCTTGACTGTCATGTTATTGCCTAAGGCCAAAAGTATCCCTCTAACAATTAGTCCTGAGCTCCAAAGACAAACAATTAAAGTGAAGCTAGAAGAAGAAGAGCATCACAAATTACATGATGAGGAGTTGTTGAGAAGGGTAGACAAAGCATATGCAGCCTCCTTGAATATTTCAAGAATGCCTATACATCATAAGCATGAGGAAGCAAGCTCAGAGGTTATACACTCTCAAGCATACATTCCAATATCAGAAAGAGAGAGTGAGGATTTGGCCTGATCCCAGGGTGTCTCACAGGATCCAAAAGAAAACCATTCCTCAGAGATACAATGGGCAAGTGAAAAAGATCGTAGATGCAGTGATCACACTTGCCATTGTAGTATCACCCTAGGAGATCCTTGAATATTTCAAGAATGCCTATACATCTAATATGCCCCTGTAAAAGTTGCTGGAAAATAGAATGGTGAAAAAGGGGCTGGTGTATAAGAGGCTTGAGGAAATCAGGAAGGATGAGCTCCACTTACTACTAGAGGGTAATCACCCTGATGAGTTTGCATATAGAGAGATCACAACAGTGGAGTTCAAGAATGGTAAATAGGTCAAATTCCTTTCTGAGTTATATGGGCCTGAAGGATTCTTTAAGGGAGAGGCAGAAGAGCTCAACATGGAGGAACAGATTGTATTTTTGGAAGCCTACACCAGAGAATGATATAGGCTTATAGTTGGGAAGTAGGTCTCATGGATGGGGTAACAGCTCTGTGTCCAGTTCCCCAAGACAGAGTTCCCATCCATCCTTTCCCAATTAGATCTTTGAGACTTCTTCCCAGGCCTGTGCTGATATGGGTCATTCTGAGCTGATCCAGAAGAAAAAGACCAATCATTCTGCCTCAATAAGTGGGACATTCAAGAAGCTTAAAGGTTTTGGCTACATTGGTTCAGTGGGAGTTTGTTGGACCAAAAGAACCAATGAGCCAGATCAGAAAAACCTTTAAGTTCCATAAGACATCACAACAACAGCTGAAGGCCTCATCAGCTGTTTGACAAAGACTGAAGACTTCATCAGCTGAAGACTAAAGTACTGAAGATCATCAGCTGAAGACTAAATTACTGAAGATCATCAGCTGAAGACTAAAGTACTGAAGATCATCAGATGAAGACTAAAGTACTGAAGACCATCACCTGAAGTACAAAGACTGAAGACAAAGACTGAAGAGATCAGCTGATGACAACAACTGAAGACATCAGCTGATGACAACAACTGAAGTTCACATCTGAAGTCCAAGTACTGAAGCCTTCAGAGTTTGTCACAATAGCTGAAGAAATATTCTTCAGTTGTTGTGATGGTTTCCTTTCAGTGTTTTGTAAGAAGTATTCTTCAGTTGTCGAGATAGTTTACACTCGTCTTTTGTAAGAAGATCTCAGCTGTTTGACATCTTCAGTAGTTGTGTAACTATCAGTAGTTTGTTGTAATAACAGTTAGATGTCACTGTTAAGTGACATTAGCTGACGTCATCTTTCCCTATAAAAGGAAAGATGACCTAATTGTAATGTAGCCGAAGCTTATATTGAATGAAATACATCTTTTGTGCAGAAACTCTCTCTTATTCTATAACCGTACTGTTACATTGTTATATCTCTTGTGTTCTTGTTCGAATTTATCTAATTCGTGTACTAATTCCGCTGCAAATCTAATCTAATTGATCAAACTAGATGCTGAGATCCTTTCAACAGTTAACCCTACCGTTTACTCAAATCATATGGCTGAATTTTGGGAAAACAGTCAAGTTGAAACCCTAAACGGAGTTCGTGTGATACGGTCCCGCATTTGTGGACAAGAGCTGGTCATTACTGAACAACTCATCAGGGAGCATCTCGAGCTTCATGATGAGGGAGCTCCTACAGAATTCCCCAAACGAGATTTAGAAGCACTTACATCCTCTTGGGATATGGTAGAGACATGAGCAGGTCGACAGTCTACAAATTCAACTTCTCCTACAACTGGAAGTTCCTCCTGCATATTGTCCTTCACTGTCTGTCAAAAAAATCTGGGTTTGGGACCAAATCCCATATGAACTAGGATGCTTATTTCATGGACTGGTGAGAGGCGTGCGCTTCAACTACTCAAGATTTGTACTGACTAATCTTATTGGGAATCTTCAGAGGGAAACATTCTTTATGTATCCCAGATTTCTTTAGCATATCATAAACTATGAATTGGACCAGAGTCAGCTTGTCTGTGCAGCTGCTCTGATTGTCCCTCACATGAGGCCTACCATCTTCAAGACCTTGAAGAAGGTATCCACCAACTTCACTGGAAGGTACACTTCTTTACTTCCAGGTATGATTGAGCATATAGCTCCTGGTGACATCCCTATTAACCCCACAGATGATGAACCCACACCAGCACCTGCACCCACAATGCCAACACTACCTTCTCAGCCCATCAAAATCACTTACAAAAGACGCCCCAAATGAACCTTTGTTCAATCTACTATGATTGAATAAGCTCCTCCTGTTTAATCCAAAAAGACTAGAGTAGAACAATGGATCCCAGTTAGTCTGAGGTCTCACCATCCTTCACAATTGACCTCAATATGGGATTTGAGTTTCCTCAGTCTTAAACCATGAGCCCGACACCTAAGCTGACAGCCCTCAGAGTGAGTCTCTACACTCCTCTGACAAGCCACAAAAGGACAGTCCAGCCATAGGCTCAATGCCTTTATCCTTTACTGACCTTCTGCTGAAAACTAATGAAGAGATTACGTCTCTTCATGGCAATGAAGTTGATCTACAACACTCCTTTAAGGATCAATAGAGCCTAGAAGGACCTCTTATCCCTAGCCTCCATCAGCAAGCCTTTACTGAGGTGAGTCCCACTGATGTGGAGGGGACTCATGCAGATTCAGCTGCCACTACTGAAGTTGCCTCAATGGACCATGAGGACAGTGGTAACATCTCTGAGACTGAATATGCAGCAACCATGCCCATTGATGACTTTGAAATACATCATTACACATGGGAAACCAGGGTGCCAAGAAACCACATCTAATGGTGAGGCTAAACATACTAGGTATGTTACCTTATCTCCCTATGATTCTTCAAAAGAAGATGAGGGAAGACTGCAACTCACTCTTAAAGACCTATTGTCTATAGTCTCCATCCTTGAATCAAAGGTTAGAACTTTAGAAGATAGGTCTGCCACTCAGCAACTTGAGATTGAAAGTCTCAAGGCTAAACTAGCTGAGAAACAGATTGAGAGATCTGTTAGGCACATACCTATTCAAGTCTCCTTGGATTCTTCCTCTAGCTCATCTAGATCTCAAGATGATGCTACCAAAAAGGGGGAGAGTGTTAAGGGATAAACAACTAAGGAACCACATAGCCAAGTTTCAACATTTACCTCTTCGGCTCTAACTACAACTATCTATCCTGAGCCATCCTAAGTCATACTACAAATAGACTCAAGGATGCTTAAAGATCTCTATAGACTTTTTTCCTAATTTCTATTGAGATCTTCTCTAGATCAGCCTAGCCCTGATATGGCTATAATATACTTTGGAGCTAAAGAGCTTCAGAGGATATGTGCACCTTCTACCACTGAGGAGGAAGTTGGTCAGCCTAAGGTCCAAATAGAACCTGAGATTAAATTTAAAGGGGAAATGAGGACTAATGGCCCAGCAACTGAAACAGTTGGGACAGATAGTGCACTCCCTCAAACTTTTGAAGCACAAGTCAAAGCCTCGAAAGAACAATCTGAGTCTTTTGAAGCTGAGATGGAAGCTGCGGAAGGACTATTCTCTCTGTCCAAGGATGTAACCATCACAGATACAATTCTTGAGCTAGCATCTGAGGTGGATAGTGAGGATCTTCTCAACCAACCACTAGCTCAGACATCTTCACCTGGAGGCAGTCAACAATAAAAAGAGGCAGTCAACAATAAAAAGAGAGTGGAGATCATTGACCAGCTCATCAAGCTTAGAGCTTCCAATGAGTACATACTCCTACTACCATTAGAGGAGTTAGTCAAGCTAGAAGAGGCAACCAGGCTGCAGATTGAACAAACAGAAGAAGCAACAAGGTTGGCCTTGGAAGAGAAAAGAGAAAGAGAAAAGAAGGAGGCTGATCTGCCGCTCAGAGAGGAAAGGATATCTTTCGTGACCTCTAGAGGATTCTCTCTTCAAGAACTATCTCCACACAATGATGATACGATCCTATGGCTATTCAACAAAGAGCAGGATCAACTAGAGAAGGAAAGAAAGAGAGCTGCTAGAGAAAAGATGAGGAAGGAGAAGAAGAAAGAAGAAGAAGAGAGGCTCACTGCAACCAAGAAGATAGGTGAGAAAGCCTGGATGAAAGACTACCTCCGGGCTCACGGCTTCTCTGGCAGGCAGGTGGGACCATGTCTGAAAAGACACTACAACAGATTGTCAGTGAAATCAAGGCTGACATCCATTTGGGCAAAAGGAGAGAGATGTGTAGAAGGGGACAGGGGATAACCTTCAAATCAATCATTCAGCCCCAACCTAAACCAATTCCCTCTCCATTCACCATTAAATCTGAACCCTACATACCTAAGCCTACACCAGTACCCTTACCCACTTCCTCACCTCAACCACCCAAACTACCCATCCTCAAACCCAAAACACTCCACAGAACCACAACTCCATAACCTACCTAAGAAACTTCCAAACCATCCCCTCAGCCTTCCAAACATCTCTCCTTAGAGGAGTTCAAGGCTATCAAGAAGAGGCTTAACTGCACAACCCCGAGCGACATTTCCTGTGAGGAAGAATCTGTCAACCTAACCTATGTTGATGGATCTTCACGTTCCCTCACAAGAAATGATTTTCCTGATCTGCCCCGAGGAACATTGGACCATGCTGTTACACTTCTTGGTCTTAACTCTGATTCATTAAATGATGAGTAGAAGAAACTGAGAAGAAAGCTGGTGACTCTACTGGACACAAAGAAAGGGGACAAGATTCCTAGTCAGCCTCTTGTACCTAGAAAGAAAATAATCCAGTGGAGGTTCGATAAAGCTTCTCACAATTTTATTATGGAAAGAGAGAATGGAGAAAGAAACATGTTGAACGCCTCCTCTTTGCTACACTCTAGCAGGTTTGACATTGCTGAGTTAGCAGAGAAACCATTCTCCAATCCCTCCAACTCTAAAACTACTGCTCATATCAGAAGTCATCTTAGCAGCCTTCATCTTGCTGAGCTAACCACAAAAGCTAAGATTGAAGAGGAGTTGAAACTGAAAGAGAAGGAAGACAAGGAAAGGTTAACCACCAAAGGCACAGCCTTTCTACAGATGGTGGAAGGACCTGAATTGGAACCAATAGTTAGATGTGAGTATGACTATAGCTCTCATTAACTATCTCTCTTCAGGGGGCCACAATAAAGGGTACATATCATTCAAAAGGACAGACTGGATCTCTGTCCACGAATGATTTGTACAAGCTTCTTAGCACCACTCATGGGAAGAACAAAGAGACTGATAAATATCTTCTTTCCCTGGTGCTGAAAGTTTTGTGAAGAAGAAACAAGTGAGGTTTTTGTAGCATCAGCCTAGGGGGAGTTTCTTGGATCAAGAAGAAGGCTGATGCAACTAAAACCAAATCACTTGGTCTATTTTGGTACATCTAACAAAGGTTTCCAAAGCTAAGTACGGAGCTTCTGAAGGAAACAGAGTTCTTCCAAAGAGAAAGTGTAAGCTGAACTTCCGAAGACAAATTCTACTTCCGAATACAAATTCAACTTCCAAAGACAAAGTGTCTACTTGAGAAGTTCAAGACTTAGAAGAAAAGATCAGAAGAGAACTTCAGAAGAAATTCTTAAGCCTCGGAAGAAGTAGTATCTTTCGAAGTATAGGTGGCTTCGGAAGAAGTTGTTCTTCCAAAGCCAACTAACCTTCAAAAGACCGTACTATGAAGCAGTGGACATAAGTATGGCCATCCTGACAGTCCGCTGCAGACCTCTGATATACTGCATGGCATTTTCTCAAAAGCCATGTAGTTGACCATACTTTATTTCACTGTTCACCTTTATTAGTTAGTACAGTTACTATCTTTAGTTAGTAACAAAAGGTAAGTCATGGACATGTCATGACTACCATATCTTAGATAATACTTTATCTAAGATACCTTAACTCTAGCATTGTAGTATATGCTTTAGTCATAGGTTCCCAGCTGGTATCAAAGTATATCCGGCTGTAGGTAGTATTATATATAGTTTCTCATTGTAACTCATAAACGTGCCTGTAAGAGTCTTCTAACACTTTGAGTTGGGAAGTAATATATACAAATACCTTGAAAACTATATCCTTGTGTTCTTTGTTATTTAGTATATTATTATCAGCTCTTAGAAAAGACTCTGCTTCATCTGATCCGAGTGTAGTATTAGTGAGTTTGAGAGAAAAACCAAGTTTTAGTGACAAACACTGATCCTGCAATATTTATATTTAAAGATAGTGTTATGTGGTTATGAACAATCTTAACCCTCACATCTTGACGTTTCCGCCGTTAAGGTTGGGGTGTGATAGATTGGTATCAGAGCCCTTAACTATAGAGATTTAGGTTATTAGAAATGGTGACCTAGACTATAGTTTATGCATGAACCTTATAGAAACATCATTATAATATTGTGAGTTCATATTGTTGCACTCTAGGGATGCCTTTTTATGCAACTTGATGCCTTTTGGTAGATGTGCCTTATAATTAAATAAACTTGGTTGCTTGTCTCCCTAAACTTACTCTTAATTTTTTATTCTCCTCGACGAATGAAATTTGTTAAACTTATTCTCGACGACACGTGGAATTGTACGCGTTATATCGAAGGTTTAAATCTTTATACTTTACGTCTAATCTATGAGAATCTCATCAAGGGTTTGATTCCATGAACCTAGGAAATATTGTGTGACACATAGACACCTGTATTCTGGATTTCGTGGTAAAAGGCTCACGAGCTAAGGCAAGCATTTCGTATAAATCTCATTGCGAGACATGATATGCTTACCTGTGGATTTCTAGGATGAGTGCTAAACTATGGTCAACATACACATGTTCTCCTCAAGGTAAATGGGATTAAGTCACCTCGACGTGTCCATGTTCATATTGGCTATGTGGTACCAAATGGAACCATCCTATCTGTATTTCTTGAACTGGTTTATCACTGGAAGTCTAATATTTTATTATTCCTATCTTACAGAATGTTCCCGTTATTACTCCTCAATTCCTACGTTTAAACATTGTTATACGTTGTGTGCCTCATGTAACTATCTTTATACCTTGACCAACGTGTACATGGATCTTAATATATCCAAAGATATTGGGCGTCTAAACCAAATGGTTTTCCAAAGATACATGGATCTTAACTATCTTTATACCTTGACCAATGCCCAATATCATGTAATACTGAAAGGTGGAACACCTGCATCTCAGGATACTTTGTCTAGGCAAGGTATGCGCATAAATCCGATTCAACCGTTGGATCCATTTATCTGACCTAGAACTCATGAGATGAGTGTTTGCTTATAGGTGTGCGTGTCTTCAACAAAGTTGTGGTTGACTTAACACTTTCAGAAGTCAACGCATTCTCTTTTATTGTCGTCCAAACGTTTACATCTCAATGTTGTGTTGAATCATTTTTGTCATTGATCTTGATTTCCTAATTTAAACCATTCAATATTTGAAAACCCATCACAATTGATTATGTTATCCCGAACTGTAACCTTAATCCTAGTAAACATGATCTTCTTTTCCCCGTTAATGTTACATGGAAGTAATTTGAAATTTTCTGAATTTCTAGCCGATATTTTCTCTCTCTTCGTTTGTCAAGTCGAGCTTTGTAAAATCTGTTAATCATTTGGCATCGTAGGCAATGCAAGAGTTGCAAGTCAACTTATGACTAAGGACACTCGTGTCTCCTAAATGAATTCATTTCATCAAAATAGGGGTGACTCCCTTACTTAGGTGATAACTTTTTATTCACTATTATTGTTCTTATGAAATTTAATCATCAAGACAGAAGGAAATCTCTTACCTTGATGACCATTTCTTCTTGTTCATATGAATTCGTATTTTACCAATTTGTACCCCGATGATGGTTTCTAGATTTTCTGTTGTTTGTTCGTTCCTATGAAATTTCATCCTCTGGTCAGGGATGATTTCCTTATCTTGAGGAAAATATTTCAATCATTTTCTCATGAACTCATATTTCATGAAAGAAAGGACCTCACCATAATAGGAGTGAATCCCGTACTTTGGTAACAAATATCAATTCTCGATTGTTTTTCTTGTTATTATGAAATTCAATTTTCAAGATAGGAGAGAATTCCATACCTTGATGATAATTTCGCTCATCTAGATCTTATGGATTTGTATTCCCTTAAATGAAATGACCTTATCAAAGTAGAAGTGAGTTCTGTACTTTAAGAGATTTTCATTTTACTATATTTTTTTTGACCGTTAAGATAGTAGTGATTTTCCTTGCCTTAATGGTAATTTATCTCACCTTATTCCTGTGGATCCTTAATAATGAGTTGGGATCAAGCTTTCGTTTTGGTAGTTAAGAGTCATGTTTTGAGAAGTACACCACTGAGCTAGGTGTGATATCCATACCTTGGTGACCAATCTCATTCATTGATTTCTATTTTTACTAAGGTTTTAAGACTTCAATTGATGAGAAACATGTAATAACTTGAAGGGTGAACACCGTTACCTGATTTATCGGCGATAGTGATCCAACCTATCAAGCTAAAGCATGATTCCATAACTCAAAAGAGGTCTTTGTCATTTGAGGTTAATCTTAGTTCCAAGACTGGAACATTTAAATCAATTTCTCTTCTCATGCCGTTATGTTTCAATTTGTCGTTTGATCTAGCTTTATGAAACCTTTTATTTCTTACTTATCGATTTTTTTTCTTCGAGTTATCATAACACTTAATTGCACGATGATAACACTCCTAAAACAATCCTTCGTACAAGATAAATTCATTATAAATTTATGTCATGCCTTTCTGGTTATACCAATCTACGGATATGTTCATGGGTTTGATGAACCGCGTGTGCAAGCCATACATGGAAAGCTATTTGTGATTGTCTTTATCGTCGATATTCTGAATTATTTAAATTCTAATCCATTCATGAACGACATCTTTGTTTCGTTTTTTACCCATAATTAAGAATGCAATTCCTATTATTTTGGATAATCTTTGAACTTCTAATATTGAAAATCTCTAAACCTCTATCTTGATTGCGACTCACAATACTTGTTATTACATTCATTCCCGATGCGGAAAAAAAGGATCATGAATGTCCGCGATTAGTATTCATGGTTTGGCATAAAGGAAAAGGGGACATAGCTTGGTATATGTCCAAATTGCCTCGTATTTCTTGATATCACAATGACATTTGGTGCATTAATGACCGATTGACTAGTTTCGCACATTTCATATTGACTCATGTGAGATAAAGAGTTGAGAAATTGACTCGTACCTACCTCAAATAGTCGGTCATCATGGTGTGTCGTTAAACATCGATCGTTAATTTTGATGATCGAGTCATCTTCTGTTATTAGCAATGTCTCTAATCATCTTTGGGAAACCAGCTCAAAATCTCAGTATATCGTATCATTCTTAATCTGACGATTTGACCGAAGGAACAATACATATTCACAAGATATGTGTTAAGCTTGTGTCGTTTTATATAGTGACACTTGGGATTCTTAAATTCCGTTGGTCAAACTTTCATACAATTACGGGACTTTTTCAATGGCTTCAAGACGTTACCTTATTACATAATTTCATTCTAGATGTTTGAGGTAGTGAGAAAGTAACTATAAGTCTAATATACCTCAGGAACTCATCATCATTTTCCAACATTTCATGTGCCAAATCTCAAAAAGTTAGTTTGTTAAGATAAAATTTGCATTCCACTGGAAGAGTTCAAATTTACATGCATTGTGTCAAGAACTCGGTAAAATTCCATAATTCGCAAAGTGAAGCACCTCACCCGTAATCAAGCGCCAATCACTGTTCGTTAGTACACTTATCTTTCATCATAGGTTTCCTTTGAAACTAAATTTCAGCATGAAACTTCATAAAGTTGGGGAGACTGTAACCTTTTGGATTTTTCATAAATAAAAATTAACATCGTTATGTTCTTGTAAGGATCTTTCTGTCATTTTATGAAATTTTGAGGTACTTGCTATGCTTAGTTCGTCTTTAAACCCCTATTTTGAAAGTAAATGATTTAATTATTAGTTGGAACATAATAATAATATTTTTACTAATAATAATATAATAATAATAATAATAATAATAATAATAATAATAATAATAATAATAATAATAATAATAATAACAATAATAATAGTAATTGTAATAATAACATAATTAGTAGTAATAATGATGTAATAATTTTAAATATACATAAAAACTTAAAGCTTAACTAAGTCTAGGGGGTCCTTGTGCCAACTTGGAAACTTAAGATAAAAGTTTGTTACATAAATTGTTAACTTTGGAACTACAGTGGCTAAATAGGTAAATAGGTAAAACCCAAACCAAACCCCACCCCATGACCCATGTTTCTGGTGGCAAATTCCAGTCACCTTCCGGTCGGCGCCAGCGACACCCAAAACCATTGAAATACATCATCTAGAACCCAAAAATTGTTTCCAATCGATTCAGGAACATGATTCGAACTCTTAATGCATTTTAATTTAGGTTTAAAGCTAGATAAGTGAACATTTTAGATCGGTAACCGTTCACATAGACCCTTGAACCAATTGACAATTAAACCTAATGATAACCTAATTAATTGGAACCTAATCAATCGTTTAACAAATCCCGAGCCTTTAACAAACTCAATTTCACCTGAACTCACACGAACACTCGCATTCAATCATCCCCTTCATCGCGACCTGCAACCGTAGTGTTCTTCAACCTTCAGTTGATCTTAACAGAAATCGATAGGGGGCTTCCAGTCACCGTGACCAGTAGAAGATTTATGTGAAACGAATTTGGTTATTAACATCATTTGCAACCCGAATCAATTTCGACATAGCCGTGACTTGTTCTTCATCGTTTCTCATCGATTTAACTTCAAACCGGGTAATTAAACACATCTACTTACTCGTTTTTACTTAGTGATTAAAAGCCCCAAGATTAATTTCGTTAACATCAACAATTTTGGGTTCAATTTGGATCAAACCGAATCTAGGGTTTATATGAATTGGAGATGGTTTGCTGTTTGTGTTTAAAAGGTTTAAAAACCAAGTGAAACCAAGGCCACAGCCCTGGTTCACTGGTTACTTACTCCTATCCCTACCTTGAGGTTCTGGGTTCGAACCCGAGCACCCTCAAGCTATTCTTTTTGGGCTTTTCAGCCTTTAAAAATATAGAAAATTCCTAAAAATATATAAAAAAATCATTTTTGTAAACTTTGTTTATTTTTAAATCATCAAATTACTTTCTCCAATTTTTCTTTAAATTTAAATATTTATAAAACAATTTAACAAAGATTATTTTTAGTTGTTTCTCATAAAATGGATTTTAAATTATGGTTTAAATTAGTAAATGATTATTTGACCAAACATTACTTTTAATTATAGATTAATCTTGATATTTAAGATAATTATAGAAATTATTTACACTTTATATTTAATTTACCCATTATTTTAAATACTTCAATTACATTAAAATATCTAAATGATATAATATTTTTCATTAGATTAAAATATAAGTGATTCTATTATTGAAAATTTACTTATAAATATTAAAAACCCCAAATCTCTATTGAAACCCTAGTTCACATTCAATCATTAATCTTATTATTAAACTTAAACCTTGTAATATATACGTTTAGGTATCTTGTAAAGGAATTCGTTGGAGCATCGTGTATTTCTTATTATCATCTTATATATATATATATCAGGTGAGTTTTCTTATGCCCCTTTTATTATTTCACACTTTTTAGGGTGAAACATGTCAACGCATGAACTTACACTTGTAAACTCTCATTCTTGTAACACACATGCAATTCATACTTATTTTTGTCATGGTTATTTGTATTATTGTGAGTCTTATATGATATAAATTATATGTTGACAATCATTAACTATTGCTAGCATGGTGTAAGGCCCCATTCCCGGGACGCTTACAGCTGGTCGATCATCGCACATAAAACATACATTCTCATTTATGTTAAGTAAACATTGCAGCGGAAATATTCAAAATGACACTTCATTTCATTATAAAGACTTTTGGAAAATAATAAATCGTTAACCAGTTACAAAATACATTGTTGCATTACGTCATAAAAGCATTATATGAATGGATGCCATCAAAAGAGCTGAGTAGCCGCCCCGTGCCATCCTCAACAACCATTACCTGCCAACTAGAAACACATAAAAGTCAGCACTGCTGAGTGAGTTCTAGTTTTATAAATAAAACATACTTTTCTTTCGTTAAAACTGTTCTTTACTTTCATGCGATCATACATCATACGTACACATAGATAATATCATTGTTATCTTCATCATTCATTACTTTCATTCGCTCATTCTCTAACTTTCGTTCATTCATCGCATGTCCTTATCATTCACATTCTTTCATCATTACCTCTTTCCTTTCCATCAAACCATAAACCTTACCCTTCTGTTCCTGGTACTGGACCTAGGCCTATCATAGACCTTCTATAATGATGCACTGCACCTCTGGCCACAGTACCTAAGGTAAAGTTTAGGTTTACCATTGCCGTGCGCAATACCCTTCTGTTCCTGGTACTGGACCTAGGCCTATCATAGACCTTCTATAACAATGCACCGCACCTCTGGCCACAGTACCTAAGGTATGCAGCAATGGTTCTATACAAATGGTCAATCACAGTGTCAAGCTTTACCTTCTTAATGGCACATAGCCACGATTACTGAGGTTGAATGACAAGGATCCCATTTCGTGTCTGTTGCGACAACAGGGTCGCTCACCCCATACACTTGGTTGCAAGCCTTCCTTACTTTCATTCATTCATTAATGCATGCAATCATTCATCATGTTCCTCTTTCATTATCTTTCACTTTATGTTACATAATACTTTCATTTTGATTCATTAACATAACTCGTAAAGCCACGGGAAAGATAAACATTCATCATAATAAGGAACATCAACATACACAGTAGCATAATCATACAGGGCATCATCATACAGACATAACATACATCATGCATAAACATGCAACATCATGATGCCTAACATACCCTCTAAGACCCCAACAATCATCTTACTTGAACTTACGGGACCTTCCACGTCAAAACTTACATCTGCACTTTCCCCCGAAAGTCAGAAATTGAACTACACTTTTCCTCGGGTAACGCAACCCTATTTGAGCGTATGGGCACCCTTCAGTCGCATGACCTCCAGGCAACAAAACATCATGCGAATGGACCAATGCAGTGAACGCCTATGCGGATGAACATCCCAATAGTGCGAATAGACCTCATACGGATGAACACCAATGTGGATGAACACTTATGTGAATGGGCTCTCAGTCGCATGACTCCCCATGCGACTGGCCCCCCCAATCGCATGATAACTGTTGTTGTATGAGAATTCAGCTAACGATAAGTGGTCATCCCAGCTTCCCCTAAAATCAATCACACATGCCCGAAGCATGTCCTCCAATGTCTGAATGGTCCTTTCTGACTGACCATCAGTCTGGGGATGATAAGCCATGCTAATGTGTAACCTCGTCCCTATTGCATCGTGGAATTTCTTCCAAAATTTGGATGTGAACCGGGTGTCACGATCAGACACAATAGACACCGGCACACCATGACGAGTTACAATTTCCTTGATGAACAGATTAGCCAACCTCTTAGATGAATATGTCTCACGGATCGGTAGGAAGTGAGCACTATTCGTCAAGCGGTCAACAATCACCCATATAGCATCATACCCCTTCGAAGTACGCTGCAGCTTCATAATGAAATCCATGGTGATGTGCTCCCACTTCCATTCCGGTATATACAAAGGTTGGATCTTTACATACGGCTTTCGATGCTCGGTCTTCACTTGCAAGCAAGTAAGGCACTTACTCACATACTCCACTACGTCACGCTTCATACCCGGCCACCAATAATCTTTCTTCATGTCTTGGTACATCTTTATAGCACCGGGATGAATAGAGTATCGAGTCTTATGAGCTTCATCCATAATCTTCACCCGTAGATCCCCAAAACGAGGAATCCACATTCGTCCAAACCGGGTTCTAACACCAAATATGTATTCACCCAACTCCGTGACTAGACCTCTTATTCTTTCAGAGTTAAGATGATCTTCTTTTAATGCCTCATCTTTAAACTCTTTGACATGCTTCATCACATCTGAGGTCATGATCATCTGAAATGCTTTCACTCGAATCGGCTCAGGTCTCTCTTTTCAGCTAAGGGCGTCCGCCACCACATTGGCCTTGCCCGGATGGTAGTGGATCTCACAATCGTAGTCCTTTATAAGCTCTAACCATCATCTCTGCCTCATGTTCAGATATTTTTGGTCAAAGAAGTACTTTAAGCTCTTGTAGTCAGTGAAAATGGTGCACTTCGTCCCATAAAGATAGTGCCTCCAAATCTTTAGTGCAAAGACCACGGCTGCTAGCTCCAAGTCATGAGCGGGGTAATTAACCTCATGGACCTTCAACTGTCGAGATGCATAGGCTATAGCATTCCCTCTCTGCATTAACACGCACCCCAATCTCGAGTATGAGGCTTCAGAATAAACCACCAGATCTTCACTTCCATCAGAGAATGACAGAACAGGAGCTTGAGTCAATCTCGTCTTCAATTCTTTGAATGACTTCTCTTGAGCTTGACCCCATACAAATTTCACATCTTTCCGGGTCAGCTTGGTTAGTGGAGAAGCGACCTTGGGAAAGTCTTGGATGAATCTTCTGTAGTAGACCCCCAAACCCAAGAAACTACGGATCTCGGATGGCTTCTTTGGAGACTTCCATTGCATCACCGCTTCCACCTTTGCCGGATCCACCATAATCCCCTCCGGACTCACCACGTGACCCAAGAAATGAACCTCGCGTAACCAAAATGCATATTTGGAGAACTTGGCGTATAGCTTCTCCTTTCTCAATGTCTTTAAAACCTCCTGAATGTCACTGACGTGCTCGATCTCGCTCTTCGAATAAATCAGGATATCATCAATAAACACAATCACTGATTTGTCCAACGTCGGCCGACACACACAGTTCATCAGATCCATAAAAGCAGCTGGTGCATTGGTCAAACCAAAAGACATGACAAGAAAATCGTAGTGACTGTAACGCGTGCGAGAAGCTGTTTTAGGAATGTCTTGCTCCTTCACTTTCAATTGATGGTAGCAAGATCGAAGGTGGATCCTTGAAAACCAACTGGCACCATGAAGCTGATCAAACAAATTATCTATTCTCGGTAAGGGGTATTGGTTCTTCACCATCAACTTGTTCAGCTCACGGTAGTGAATACACATCCTCATACTACCGTCCTTCTTCTTCACGAATAAGACCGGGGAACCCCAAGGAGAGATACTCGATCGAATGAACCCCTTATTAAGCAGCTCTTGTAGTTGCTCCATCAACTCTTTCATCTCTGTTGGAGCCAACCAATACGGTGCCTTGGCAACAGGTTGGGCACCCGGTATCAGATCAATCTGAAACTCGATCTCACGGTCAGGTGGCACTCTTGGTAAGTCTTCTGGGAACACGTCTGGAAAATCACACACGACCAGAACATCGCATAGTTGTGGTGTTGGCGTATCCACATCCTTCACATAAGCCAAGTAGGCACTACATCCACGCCTCATACACTTTCCCGCCACCGCCATTAAGATTACTTTAGGGATTGTCGTGACTCAATCCCCATAAACAGTTACCGAACTCCCATTAGGCACTGTCAAACGAATCATCTTCTTGCGACACACAATGTTCGCCTCGAATTCCATCAACCAATCCATTCCAAGAACCAAATCGAAACCACCTAAGGTCAAGAACCAAATCGAAACCACCTAAGGTCATCACGAACGGGCTAACACGAAACTTATGACCTTCTAGTTCCACATCACAGTCCTCTATCATCTCAAAAATCCTTGTAGACTTACCTATGGCAGTTTCTACATCAAAGGGCGCATCAACACGTCTACTACTAACCGGCCACTTAGTACAAAAAGCAGCAGAAATAAAACTTTTACTAGCACCAGAATCAAACAACACAGAAGCTAAGGTAAAGTTTAGGTTTACCATTACCATCAAACCATAAACCTTACCTAAGGTAAAGTTTAGGTTTACCATACCTTACCCTTCTATTCCTGGTAATGGACCTAGGCCTATCATAGACCTTCTATAAGGATGCACCGCACCTCTGGCTACAGTACCTAAGGTAAAGTTTAGGTTTACCATTACCATGCGCAATACCCTTCTGTTCCTAGTACTGGACCTATGCCTATCATAGACCTTCTATAATGATGCACCGCACCTCTGGCCACAGTACCTAAGGTATGCAGCAATGGTTCTATACAAATGGTCAATCACAGTGTCAAGCTTTACCCTCTTAATGGCACACAACCACGACTACTGAGGTCGAATGACAAGGATCCCGTTCCGAGTCTGTTGCGACAACAGATTTGCTTACCCCATACACTTTCTTGCAAGCCTTTCTTACTTTCATTCATTCATTAATGCATGCATTCATTCATCATGTTCCTCTTTCATTATATTCCACTTTACGTTACATAATATTTTTGTTTCATTAATTAACATAACACGTAAAGCCACGGGAAAGAGAAAAATACATCATAATAAGGAACATCAACATACACAGTAGAATCATCATACAGGGCATCATCATATAGACATAACATACATCATGCATAAACATGCAACATCATCATGCCCAACATACCCTTTAAGACCCCAATAATCATCCTACTTGAACTTACGGGAACATCCACGTCAAAACTTACATCTGCACTTTCCCCCGAAAGTCAGAAATTAAACTACACTTTTCCTCGGGTACACCAGCCCTATTTGGGCGTATGGGCACCCTTCAGTCGCATGGCCTCCAGGCGACTTGAAAGGATCTCAGCATCTAGTTTGATCAATTAGATTAGATTTGCAGCAGAATTAGCACACGAATTAACAAATTCAAACAAGAACACAAGAGATTTATCAATGAAATAGTACAGTTATAGAATAAGAGAGAGTTTCTGCTAAAAGATATATTTCATTCATTATATGCTTCGGCAAATTACTATTAGGTCATCTTTCCTTTTATAGGGAAAGATGACCTCAGCTGATGTCACTTGATAGAGACATCTAACTGTTATTATAACAAACTACTGAAAGTTAACACAACTACTGAAGTTGTCAAACAGCTGACATCTTCTTACAAAAATACTAAGTGTTAACTATCACTACAACTACTGAAAGAAACTACTGAAACTACAACGACTGAAGAACATGCTCTTCAGTCGTTTTACAAGTACTGAAAAAGAAAAGAAACTACTGAAAATAAAAGACTGAAAGGAAACATCATAACAACTGAAGAATACTTCTTCAGCTGTTGTGACAAAGTCTGAAGGCTTCAGTACTTGGACTTCAGACTTGAACTTCAGTTGTTGTCATCAGCTGATGTCTTCAGTTGTTGTCATCAGCTGATGTCTTCAGTCTTTGTCTTTAGTCTTTGTACTTCAGCTGTTGATCTTCAGTACTTTAGTCTTCAGCTTTTGATCTTCAGTACTTTGGTCTTCAGCTGTTGAAGTCTTCAGCTGTTGAAGTCTTCAGCATTTTAGTCTTCAGCTGTTGATCTTCAGTACTTTAGTTCTCCAGCTGTTGAAGTCTTCAGTCTTTATACACCAACCCCTTTTTCACCATTCTATTTTCCAGTATATTTTGTGGGGGCATGTTAGATGTATAGGCCTTCTTGAAATCTTCAAGGATCTCCCAGGGTGATACTACAATGGCAAGTGTGATCACTATATCTACAATCTTTTTCACTTGCCCATTGTATCTCTGAGGAATGTTTTTCTTTTGGATCCTGTGAGACACCCTGGGATCAGGCCAAATCCTCATTCTCTCTTTTTGATATTGAAATGTATGCTTGAGAGTGTAAAATCTCTAAGATTGCTTCCTCATGCTAATGATCGATGAGGAGGCTGCATATGCTTTGTCTACCCTCTTTAATAACTCCACATCATGTAGTTTGTGATGCACTTCTTCTTCTAGCTTCACTTTAACTGTTTGTCTTTGGAGCTCCGGAGTAATTATCAGAGGAAGACTTTTGGCCTTAGGCAACTGAATGACAGCTGAGATTGGGAGCCTGTCCTCATCTTCATCATCATTATCTTCTTCTTCTAGCCTCAACACCCTTCTCTTCCTCTTCAAAGGTGCATCATCGGCTATTGGTTTTGTGGGAGAGGGAATTGGTTTAGTGGGTTGTGGTAGTGGTTGTTTTGGTATGGGAATTTTGGTAGGCTGGTCTAGCAGTTTCGATGTAAGTGAAGATTTGGTTTGCTTTGCTAGAGCAGTCCTGTTCCCAACACCTGCTTCACTCAGGGCTTCTATGACCAGCCCCTTGGTAAATACTTCAGACGAATAGATCTTGGTGGTTATTGCCAAGATACTATCCCTGGTCCATGACTTGATCTCCAGGACTGATCTCCCTAGATACTTCGAAGTGAACCTTGCTATAGCCTCAAGTCACTCCTTCTCTTCTTGGCTAGAGCAAGTCCATTGGTTTTCTATTCCTTGCACCTCTAACTTTCTGATCTCTGAGTCAAGTTGGGTAGTATCAAAACCTTGCCTAAACAACTGATCAATGATGTTATCCATTGATCGGCTGTGTTCGGCATCAGCTTCCTTTATTAGCTCATCCAACTTCTTCTCAGACTCTTTTTCTTTCTTCTACTTCTTGTATGTGACATGAAAGTCTTTTGTACTTTCAGTCACTTTCTCCATTTCAGTTCCCTTCTCAACCTCCTTCACCTTCTCAGTCTCCACCACCAACTCCATCTCAGTTTCCCTCTCTTCCTCAACTTCTTTCTCTTTCTCCTCCTCAATCCTCTTCCTCTTAATTACTTTTACTGACCGAGTCTCCCCCTTTTTGGTTGCATTGGTTACAAGGGTTTGACTGTCAGAAAGTGTCTTTGCCACAACATCCTCCCCCAGGGGTTGTATAATAGAGGGAAGCCTCTCATCAAGGGTTTTGATCACTATATCAGTGATAATGGGTGTGATGAGAGGCAGGGAGTTTTGAAAGATAGTAGCTATTTGCTCAGGGGGGTTCTGTCCCTGAGAAATAGTGCCAGAAGGAGAGGCTGGTGGTCGAGATTTTAGGATTGGTTCGGTGCTTGTGAGAACTTCAGATGAAGGTGCCATCTGTTGGGTTATTTTGGTGGCAGATGGACTTGATTTTTGAGAGAGTTGGGCAAGTAGATATTTTAATCTACTTACCTACTCCTCAAGAATAGTGTTCTGGGCTAGAACATCATAAAAGAAGCCCAGGTCATCATCAGCTGTTGCTGAATCACCTGACCTCCTGATTGGATAAGGATGTACATGTGCTGAGTGTGGCTCAGTATACACATGTGCCCGTTGTTCTTGGTACTGGAGACTTCCTATTAGGATTAGAACCTTCATCGCCAGTTGCCTCTTGTGAGGACTTAGCTATAGTACTAGCTTCATCCTGCTCATGTGCTGAATCAGGGGAAGTGGCAGCCTCACCAGATGTTCTAATCTCCACTTCCATACTAGGAGATTGAACATGATAATCCCTATGTTGTGGGCTCTCAGTAACACTTGGTTCCTCCCTCTCATTGGTTGGAGTTTGCCCAGTTGTTATAGGTTCCTGGGGAGAGGGTGGAGTGTTGAGCTGAGTCAGCATTTTTGCAATAATAAGAGTGGGACTTTGAGGGGCGATTGCAGTGGGAGATGGGGTAGAAGCAGTGTGCACCCAGGGAGATTGGTGCTTTTCAATGGCAACCTTCTTAGGTGAGAAAGGTTCCAGATGTGTGGGTGCCCCTGATGTGGTTGCTTCAGGCACCTGTTGAGAGGATGCCTGAGCGGTTGAGGTTGGTGGAGTCCTTGTATCTACTGGGGGATTAATGCCAGTAGATATATCCTGCCTTTGTGTTGTAGGGGCATCCTCAGGGGACTCATCTCCCTGAGTAGCCTTTTTTTTCTTGTTTGAATTTGTTAATTCGTGTGCTAATTCCGCTGCAAATCTAATCTAATTGATCAAACTAGATGCTGAGATCCTTTCAAATGGTATCATAGCTGGTTAATCATTGATCGATTTAACAATTGATCATTGAAAATGCTCTTTTGCTATCTACGTTTTATCGAATTAGCAAATTTGCAAGAATCGGCTATAGAGATTGAGTTTCTGTTGCTTCTAGCCATTCAATTTGAGGTTCTAAGTGGTTTTGAGCTAGATTTGTTTAGTTTGCCTTGAATTTGTCTAAATTCTGAAATGGCGACACCAACAAATGATCCTCACAATACTGATCCTCACATATGGCAACGACGTATGCTCCATCATCTGTCCATCAACGGCGCTGGTTGTTGGAAATCAGTGGTGCATGGACCATACAAGCCTATGGTGAGCATTCCTGAATCAAATGAGAAGGTTTCGAAAAAACCTGATCAATATTAGGACGAAGATCTAAAGCTGTTCGAAATTGATGCTAAAGCCCATGGAATTCTGGCCATGGCACTGCCTAATGAAATCTATTCAGGGCTTATGCATCATGAAACCGCTCATGATCTCTGGGTTGCTCTGAAGGAACAATTCGGAGGAACTGATGAGGTCTTAGCAAAAACTAGGGAAATCCTTGCCCAACATATGAGACATTCTCTCATAGGAAGGGTAAGACTCTGACTCAACAGTTTGAGCGATTCTTATGTTTGATTTCTGAGCTGAAAATGGTTAAACAAGAGTATTTAAACAGCTAGATGAACAACCGATCCCTCAGATCCCTGCCTGAGAGATGGGACACATACACTATTGTCCTACGCTATAGTGCAAATCTAAGCACTCTATCTCTCACCCAACTTCATGGGAAACTGGTTACATTTGAAAGAGAGATAGAACAGAAAAGGAAGTTGTCATCATCTGGTAAGCTTACTGATGACTTTGTATTAGGCAATACTGCACTGATAGGTCAGGAGTCAGAATATGTTGCATCAGAGAGTGCCTATGATGAGCATATTGATTTCTCTACTAATACTAAACATGCTTTTGTTGGAGTTGATAGTAGTTCAGGTGGTAGCAGTGATAACTTGTGCTTTCTGATGGAGGATCTGAAGGGCATTCTAGATGATGATCTGGAAGAGATGGATATTTTGAGCCAAATGGAAATGATCAATATCAGATCTCAAAAGTTCTACAAAAGAACTGGTAGGAAAATCCCTGGACTCTCTGGCAAAACCAAAGTTGGTTTTGACAAGAGCAAGTTGAGGTGTCACAAGTGCCATAGGCTTGGACACTTTGCTAGAGAGTGTAGATCATCTGGATCTAACTCATCAGCACCCTTTGTTGACTTTCCCAAGCAATAGCTCACAGAACAAAGGGAAACATTCCACCAGTTCTGGTCATCCATCACAAGCTCAGTCATCACCAGCATACTTTGTCCCTTAAAGTCCTATGCCATATCCTTACCCCTGCTTCTACATGCCACAGACCAGTCAAGTCCAAGCACCTATTGCTCAACAACCACATGCTCTTCCTGAGCCTCAACTGTCCCAATCTCATCGCCAATCTCAACCTCAACAACACAGCTTTTTCACCCCAGGAGTTGTTGACTAGAGCAGTTTACCAGATGATATGTCTGGTCATGAACAACTATTTCCTGGTGTTGGTCAACATGGTGGTGACAATCCTTTTGGAAACCTTGCTCTCATAGCCCTGGAGTCTGCTGATAGCTCATCCTGTAATGCCTCTATATCACAGGTATCACAGGTATCCTCTGAAGCCAAAGCCAAGTTATGTTCAGAATCATGCATAGCCACATTTGCATCTATTAGAGAAGCAAATGTAGCTTTAATTACCAAAAACCTTGAGCTAGAGCAAACAATTTCCAAAAGAAAAGCTGAATTTGAGTCTATGCTTAATGATAAGAATGATGAGATTTATAAACTTAAATGCCGAATCACTGATGATAAGGCCAGGGAAGAGGTACTTCTAGAGAAGTATAAAGATCTCAAGGAAACACTTGCAGCTACCCTGGTAGAGTATGATCGCTGGGTACAATCCTGCAAGGGTTTTGAAATGCTTCTTAGCAAGCAGTCAGCTTCCAATGTGAAGTTTGGCATTAGTTATAATCACACTTACCTCCTACAGATTTTACTCCCAGAGCAGAAGTAGAATCTGAAGGAGAAAGCAATAACCAATCCTTCTCATCATGTGATTTAATATCTGATACAGCACCATCAGAGGTTGAAGTCAGCATTAATTTCTCATAGAACCAATCAGCTGTTGTTAATAGTTTAAATGCTGACACTCACATGATCAAAAGGTTGATCACTTCAGGTGTTATCTCACAAAGTACTAAAAGTACTGAAGAGCAAGTTATAACACCTGAAGAAAAAACCCATTCTACTGCAAGTACTGAAGGGAAGAATACTGCAAGTAGAAAGGGTGGGAAAACTACTGAAGAAGATATCAGGAAAGCAAGTACTGCAAGGAAGAAAACTGCAAGTACTGATAGAAAACTGCCGAAGAACAAGTCTTTAGTAGTTTCATCTTCTTCAGCAGATGATCAACTAAAGATGAAGAAAAAGCCATGTGAAATATGTGGCTTATTCAATCATCTTACTAATGATTGCTCGTATAAAAAGGGCTCCATACTCAAACACAATAAGAACATTAAAATGAAAATGGACAAAATGAAAACTGAGTTTGAGACCAAGTTTGTACCAGCAACATCAAAACCTGTAACCCCAAAGTCCAAAAAGAAATCAAAAAAGGAAGGGGTTAATCAGGTAACAGCTGAGGTTGCTCAAAGGAAGATGGTACAACATAGGAATCCATCAAACTCAAGTACTAATATGTCTGATGAGCTGAAGGCTTTATCACAAAATCAGACACAACTTGTCATGATGGTTCAACATCTATTGGGGAGAGTTAACCAAATAGATGCTTCTGTGCTGAAACCACAGAAAAGGAAATCCAAGCCAAAGGAATCCTCTTCTACACCATCTCCCTCACCTCAGGCTGTTACTCATAACAAACCAGTTAGTATATCATCTGTTGATGAGAACAGACCCAAAACCAAAAAGGTTTGGGTCTCAAAACCTAACTAATTTGTTGTAATAATTGCAGGGTTCTTCAGCATGCCAAAGAAGCATCTGGTATGTAGACAGTGGAGGATCCATGCATATGACAGGGAGCAGCTCTCTTCTTCATGACTAATCTTAAGGAAAGAAGGGGTTTGTCGCTTTTGGCAATGATGCTAAGGGTTACATCATCGGCAAAGGCTTTGTTTCCAATGGGGAAATAAGGTTTGATGATGTTAACCTTGCGGAGAATCTAAAGTACAACCTCTTGAGTGTCAGTCAAATGTGTGATAAAGGCCATGTTGCTCTTTTCACCAGTTAGAACTGCCGGATTCTGTCATCCAACGTCTGAGTTTGATTGACAAGGTGTTGGATGATGATACTCTCCTGAAGGCGAACAGGACAGGAAGAGTATATGCCTTAGATCTTTCCAAGAAAATAGATGTAAAAGGCCATCCTTGCCTATTCTCCAAGGCTTCTCCTCAAGAATCTACTCTATGGCATAGAAGGCTGGGTTATGTGAATCTCAAAAACATGAACCAGTTGATACACCATGGTTTAGTAAGAGGGTTGCCTTTGAAGGAGTTTAAATGTGAAGACAATTGCACTGCTTGTTTAAAGGGAAAGCAACACAAAGTTTCATTTCCTCCAATAGAAGAGCCAAAGTCCACTGCCTTCTTGCAATTACTGCATATGGATCTTTTTGGTCCTGTCAGAGTGATGAGCATGGAAAAGAAGAAATACTGTCTGGTAATTGTGGATGATTACTCCAGATTTGTATGGACTTTCTTCTTGCATTCCAAAGATGAAGCTGCAAAAGCTATTATGAACTTTGTGTTATATGTGGAGAAGCAGTATTCCCTTCCAGTCAAGTGTGTGAGGAGTGATAATGGCACAGAATTTAGAAATCACACACTTGATAACTTCTACCTGTCAAAGGGACTCAAGAGGTAGTTTAGCATTCTAAGAACTCCTGAATAAAATGGAGTGGTGGAGAGAAAGAAAAGGACCCTTATTGAAGCTGCAAGGTCAATGTTGGCTGATTCAGGATTGCCATTGACCTTTTGGGCTGAAGCTGTCAACACAGCTTGCTATGTGCACAATAGAGTATTAGTGAATCAAAGGTTAATGAAGACTCCTTATGAAGTACTACATCATTTGGCCTTTTTGATTTCATTCTTTAGATCATTTGGATGCCCATGTTACATTCTCAACACAAGCAATCCACTCCAGAAGTTTGAATCAAAGGTGGATGCAGGGTATTTTATTGGTCATTCATCTACTTGCAAGGCATACAGAGTATTCAACTGTAGAACAAAGATAGTTGAAGAGACTTTGCATGTGAAGTTTAATAAATCTCCAAAGGACAAGATTCCACAAAACCCTATGGAGTTATTTGATTTGGACATACTGCAATATGTTCCTTATCAGGCTCCAGTTGTTGCTCCTGTCAACAGTTCTCCACCTGGTGGTACTGATGATGATGTAGCCAGTACTCACATTTTCAGGTTTAGTTACCATCTGCCTGAGTCATCTAAACCTGATGCTCCTGTAGCTTCAGCAGTTCCATCCACAATAAATGCTAATAAGATTTCTGAATCCTCTACTTCATTTGAGTTGCCATCTCCAACATGGTTTCAAGAATCTGCATCACCATCTGTTGATGCTGAAGGTCCTACAAACACTTGCACAGACCTCATTGTTTATCAAGGGCTGAAGGATCACCCAATGTCTCAAATCATTTGTGATATCAATGCTGGAGTTTCAACAAGAAGTCAATTGTCCAATTTCTGCTTCTATGCTCTCTTCATCAGTCAGCAAGAGCCAAAGAACTACCATGTTGCACTAAGAGACAATGGATGGGTTGAAGCAATGCAGCTTGTGCTTCTTCAGTTCAAAAAGCAGCAAGTATGGGAGCTTGTTCCTTTACCCCAAGGTAAGTGTGCAATAGGCATTAAATGGGTGTTTAGGAATAAAACAGATGAAAATGGCCAAATTGTTAAGAACAAGGCCAGGCTGGTTGTAGAGGGGTTTGCACAAGAAGAAGGTATTGATTATGATGAAACCTTTGCCCCTGTAGCCAGACTGGAGGCAATTAAATTGTTCTTAGCCTATGCTGCCTTTCACAATCTTAAAGTTTTTCAAATGGATGTCAAAAGTGCCTTTTTATATGGTAAAATAAAAGAGGAAGTTTATGTGTGTCAACCACCAGGCCTTGAGGACAATAAACATCCTGATTGGGTGTATAAGCTTGATAAGGCTCTGATACCATTTGAAAGGATCTCAGCATCTAGTTTGATCAATTAGATTAGATTTGCAGCGGAATTAGCACACGAATTAACAAATTCAAACAAGAACACAAGAGATTTATCAATGAAACAGTACAGTTATAGAATAAGAGAGTTTCTGCTAAAAGATATATTTCATTCAATATATGCTTCGGCAAATTACAATTAGGTCATCTTTCTTTTATAGGGAAAGATGACGTCAGCTGATGTCACTTGACAGTGACATCTAACTGTTATTATAACAAACTACTGAAAGTTAACATAACTACTGAAGATTTCAAACAGCTGACATCTTCTTACAAAAATACTAAGTGTTAACTATCACTACAACTACTGAAAAGAAACTACTGAAACTACAACGACTGAAGAACATGCTCTTCAGTCGTTTTACAAGTACTGAAAAAGAAAAGAAACTACTGAAAAGAAAAGACTGAAAGGAAACAATCACAACAACTGAAGAATACTTCTTCAGCTGTTGTGACAAAGTCTGAAGGCTTCAGTACTTGGACTTCAGACTTGAACTTCAGTTGTTGTCATCAGCTGATGTCTTAGGTTGTTGTCTTCAGCTGATGTCTTCAGTCTTTGTCTTCAGTCTTTGTACTTCAGCTGTTGATCTTCAGTACTTTAGTCTTCAGCTTTAGATCTTCAGTACTTTGGTCTTCGGCTGTTGAAGTCTTCAGCACTTTAGTCTTCAGCTGTTGATCTTTAGTACTTTAGTTCTTCAGCTGTTAAAGTCTTCAGTCTTTATAAAACAGCTAATGAGGCTTTCAGCAGTTGTTGTGATGTCTTGTGGGACTTAAAGGTTTTTCTGATCTGGCTCATTGGTTCTTTTGGAACAACACGACTGAACATCATGCGAATGGACCAATACGGACGAACGCCTATGCGGATGAACATCCCAATCGTGCGAATGGACCTCATGCGGATGAACACCAATGGGGATGAACACTTATGCGAATGGGCTCTCAGTCGCATGACTCCCCATGCGACTGGCCCCCCCAATCATGCGAATGAATCTCAATCATGCGAATGAACCCCAATCGCACCTCATTTGGCCGTATGGCCTTCATTCAGTCGTCTAGCCCTAGCTGATGCAGAATACAGTTCATCCCAAACCTAATCTACCATTTTAGACCTCCAAGCTGATCCAAACACATTCAAAGCCCAAATCAACCATCCAAAACCTTAGGAATGAATACCATGACACCATTCAAGCACATATAAGCCTGGAAACAAACTCCAAACGCATCACACGCAAACACATACAAATGGGTCAAACACACCCACACATAAAACGGGTTTCAGATGTGTTCCAGACCCAAAATCATTCAAAACGTGTAAAAGAAGGGTCCTAGATCTCACACAAACAACACCGAGAAGTAGAGCTTCGATTGGATCCGCTATACGACGATTTTGATCTCTTGAATCCACCCGAACCAACTTTTCTCCCTTCTTCTCTCTTCTCCTCGAATTTTGGGTGTGGGGGGACGGTAAGGGCTGCCCTCTCCCTTCCAATACCTCCACTCACCTACCTTTCTCTCATTGACAAGTTTGGTCCCCCGACTTTGGACTTTATTTCTTTTTCTTCTTTCGTCGGCTTCAAAGAAAATATCCGGGTGTTACACTTGGTGACGTCGTAGATCTATGAGCCTAACAAGCCTATTTGGTGGCCCTAGTGTCATATTCTTGAGCACTATGGGGACCAAGTACACTTAGCTAATCTTTTAATCTTGAAATTTTGTAATCTGTCAAGGTTTGATTGTGGCTATATGTATTCTATATACTTGCATAATTCGTAACCATTGACATGAATTGCTACTTGTAAACCTTTTTATATATATGTATGCTTAACCCATGGGAACTTACCAACTTTCATAGTTGACCTTTATTTTTAACATGTTTCAGGAAAAGCACAATGTTGACGATTTATATTGAAGCAAGCTTGCATCTAGGATTTGGACCTAGGAAATAAATGACATATCTTGAAAACTTGAACTTATGTTTATTTCATTTTGTTGAGACTTGGTTGTAATCTTCATTTTAAGACTTATGGTTAATCATATTTACATTTAAAGATAGTGTTATGTGGCTGTGAACAATCTTAAACCTCACATCTCGAGGTTTCCGCCGTTAAGGTTGGGGTGTGACAACTACTCCTTAGCCCAGACCGCTATCACCTACGAGGGTTACTTTATAGAAGAGAGTGAGTATGTTGGAGAAGGATGTTATGGAGATGACCCAGATTACAGATGATTTATACAAGGGTATGATTAATAAAGATGAGAGGATTAGGGGTTTGGAGTACAGATCATGGAACAGAACCTAAGAGATCTAACCTCACGTGTGTATTCGTCTTAAACACCACATACCAATGAGGTTGGAGAATCTAATAGACAATGAGATATTAGTCCCGATGATAAGGTTGAGCCGATTATAGCTTCTGATCCTATTGTTAAGCCAGTGACAGCTTCAGATCCTATTATTAAGCTATGACAGCTTCAGATCCTGTTGATGACCCTGTTATTGCTACAGAGCATGTTGTAGATCTTGTTCATGCTGAAAGGACTACAGACACTACTATCTTTTATCAAAAGCCTATACTAGATGACCCTATTCAGGCTACTAAGGATCAGCCTGTACCGTTTATTGGAGAGACATTTGTCGAGCCTAAGCACATGATGCCCATACCAGCTCTGGTTAGAGATGATGATGATCTTGATCATGTAGACTTTGACTTTGATGATGATGATGGTGATGAGGATGATGATGATGAGGATGGTGATGATGATGGTGATGATGGAGATGATGGTAATGGTGATGATAAAAAGGAGGATGATAATGATCAAGGCGGTGACACTGGTGCTCTTATTGTTACTGCTAGATCATGAGATGGAATTCTATTCTTTCTAGTAGAAACTTATTGCTGAAGACGAAGATGAGAGTTTGTATTTGTTTGAGGATTTGGAAGAGATTATATTAGATTACACTGACATATTCGGGAACAGTCTCAAAGACTTGTTTTCCGATATCTTGATTAAAGAAGGAGAGATTGTGGGAGAGTCAAGTGCTGAACCGACTGATAAGTCAGCAGACCAAGATGGTCTAAGTGCTATACGTCAGGTCAGAAATCTAATTGTTGTTTCTCCATAACGCCAGCTTATATGCACATGCTAAGATATTCAAACCTTTCACAAGGTACGGAAATTCAGAACTGATCATTAGTTCGGCGTACAATGCTGAGAAGAAATTATATGTGGTGAAGAGAAGAGCAGGCGCGCATGAGTACTATCAAGATGAACAGGACTTCCATACGCTTAGAGCATCTGATTTATATGCTATGGGTCGTGTTCCGTTCACTAATCCTAGCAATTACAGGAAGGATAATTATATTAAGAACTTGATATACCGTCACAGTAAATCCAACTTTAAGGACTTTAAAATTGCCAAATCTAATGCATTGAAGATGAGACCTGTATAGATCTGAATACAAACAAGCCGATGAAGAGAAGGGTTTACAAGCATCCGAAATATGTGAGAATGATACATATCCACGCTCCTGTGTCAGATAACAGCTTGTCTAAGCTAATGTGGTGGAGTTGTGAGAAAGATGCAGGTCATGCTATTATACACTATGTGGATAAATAATACTGTATCATCGACCCTGTTGACTTGCTCAATGTGCATATGATACATCAAGCTAATAGGCTGTTCAAATGATTAGGTGATTCCCTAAAAAGTTTATTTTTCTATAAAGAAACTTTTTTATTTGTCATCCTTTCTAAAATAGCATAGGAAGCAAGAAGAAGGCGACATATGTACTTTGCTTGTTCCTTAGACAGAGGAGTAGAGGTATTTGGGTTATTTAAGTACACATAAAAATGCAAAGTATATGATACAAACGCGTCCTTATATAATTTTATAATTGTGTTGTTATAATGGTATAACCAGATATTGAAGAAAAATAATTGAACAATTAATAAGAACATACCGCGTTATTAGTGGATATAATTGCCAATATTTTCGTTACTATTTATACAATACTAGTTTAGAGCCCATGTATTACATGGGCGGAATAATAAAACATATCAAAATCATTAGTTTTATGAATATTTTATTTTTTAGATGTTATTATCAATTGGTGGAATAAAAATATAATGAATATTTTAAAAGTTATAACACATAATGAATTAGAAATTATTTCTCTATATTTAAAGAAAATATTTTTGATATCATAAAATTTCATATGTATTAATATATTTTAAAATTAGTACATTTATATTTTAGATGTTTAATAGTTTAGTTTACTTATTTACAATAATTATCATTTAATATGAAAGAGACAAGAAACACAAATATAGACATATTTGTTTTAACATATTTTAGTTAAAAAGTTAAGTCAAATTAATTTGTATCTATAACCTCTAATAAAACAAGGTTTCTTTTGCCACTTGTCATTCTCTTAATCCATGTTTTTGTCACTTGTCATTTTTCTAGAGATTCACACATCAATTTTCCCTCCTAAAGGGTATTATGGTAATTTAAATTCTCATACAAATTTCTCCCTCTTATTAAAAATAAATTTTATAATTATCATGTTTCTCTCTCTTATCTATTTTTTTAAGTCAAACTATCTTTTTCTAAAATAGATTTTATGAAGGAATTTAAAAATAACATCTTTTAATTAAAATCTAAATAACAAAAAACTAAAGTTTATATAATATGAAATTTTCTAAATCATTAAAAAAATTTTAAACAAAAAATTTTAAAATTGTTTTGTTTTAAAAAAAATTATAAACAGGTGAAATATTTTAAAACAATCCTATTAAAACAAGCAGAATAATTACAAATCTTATTTTTATAAAAACAAGATTTTTATAAAAAAATATTTTAAAAAAATAAATGTTTAAAAATAAAACTATTTACATAAGAGAGTTAAAAAATGGTATAATTATTTTATTTTTGAACTATTATCTATATATAATTTTAATTATATTTTGTATTAAAATATTATACTGTAATTATTCATGTTAGTTTTACATATATATTTTACATTAAAATTTAATCCGTTTATTTAATGATTGTTTAGCTTATCAATCTATCTATAAAAAAACTAAAATAAGCTTGAAACAATTATAGATCTCATTATACTTACTTTTTTATTTCTCTATATTATTAATAATAATGTTGAACACTAATAATATTACTCATACTATTTTTAAATTAAAAAATATATAATTTAAAAAATTAAAAACCTATTTTTATTAAAAACACACCTTTTTAAAAAAAATTATAAAATATAGAATACAACGAAATTTTTTAAAAAAAATCTTTTTTCTTAAAACAATATATTTAAAAATCACAATTTTTTATAAAATAAAAGTTTCAGAAAAATACATTATTGTTTATTTACTTAAAGTATCTATTTATACG